>NSMO01000297.1:0-18892 GCA_002588565.1 Coelastrella sp. UTEX B 3026
CAGGTCAAGTTTGTAACAATCCTGACAGACCTCAATGATGGCTGGTATGTGATGGAATCCTCCCTTACCCACTTGGAGGTTGCAGAGAAGGACCCACCTAGGCCAGCAATTCAGGCGTACCTACAGATGACTGACCAGGTGTACCACAAAGCAGTTGCAATGCTACATATCAGAAAAGCTTTGGCGGAGGCAGCAAACAGCATCAAATTGGTGAAGAGTCAGCTATTCCCCGGTGAGTACAGCAACCTGTCAGCACCTGCACCAGGTATGGCAGTGAGTAGAGGGCAAGGCAAGGTGTCACACAGGTAGTGGGAGTGTGCAGCAGTAAGCTGGAGGAATGTTCATGTGCGTATAGGCCCATAGGATCTGTATAGGGATGGCTAGATAAGTCTTCAGACCACAGACATGCTACAATGTTGGGCCAATGCAGCTCGTCATCAATCCTCTGTCAGGCAATGGGCTGACCTCTGTCAGGCAATGGGCTTAGTGAAATTCACAGCTTGAGCTCCTACAGAGA
Source organism: Coelastrella sp. UTEX B 3026 (assembly GCA_002588565.1). Classification (NCBI taxonomy): domain Eukaryota; kingdom Viridiplantae; phylum Chlorophyta; class Chlorophyceae; order Sphaeropleales; family Scenedesmaceae; genus Coelastrella; species Coelastrella sp. UTEX B 3026. The sequence continues at coordinate 518 of NSMO01000297.1, forward strand.
TCCTTGAGCCAGCAGCACACATTCTTGTGAGCAACTACACCTTTTGTTACAGCGAAGGAGGCACTTGATCAAGTCAATGTCTCCGCCGCATACTATGACACCGCTTCACACTGTGACGTGTGCTACGCACTCTGCATACCAGCAGCAGCTATCTGTGCTGTTCAAATAGGAAGTTCTGGTTGTGACTGCTCAACTCCCCAAAAGTTGCCGTGCTTGTGTTCCTTAAAGGCACCACTGCAGCACTGGCTCAAGGTGGGCCAGCAAGTGCAAGCGGTAACGATGACCGCGGCAATGGCACTAATGGCACCATTGGCGGAGGTGATGGGCATGTTGGACCAAGCAGTCATGCAGCTCAGCCTTCGTCTGGTGGTGAGCCCAGCAGCAAGACTGGTAAGCTGGGCGATGGAGCGCGTGAGCGGCAATGTCCACCTTACAACAAGGAGGCAATGATGCAAGCAAGTATCGAATTCAAGGAGCGGCTGCTGCATGATAGTGATCTGCAGCGGGACATGGAGGCTGGGTTCAATCTTGCGATCATTGAGTTTCTCCGCACACCATTAGGCTACAAGGGTTTGCTTGGGCTGGACTTCCCCCCCAGCACCCTTCAACTGCCTAGCTTCTTTGAGCTGCTGAGCGGCCCACGGAAGAACTATGCAGCAGCTGTGGCTGCCATGATGCAAGCAACTCAGGGGGACGATAACATAGGCCAGGGTTGAGAGATGGGCTTTCTAGGTGGGGTGCAAGCGGGTGGTCTGCACCAGGCATGTTGAGCCGCAAGACATTGAACGCATGCGTGCACTTGCAATTGACCAGCAGCCAGTCAACCAGCCAGCCAATGCCACTGGTACTTCAACACTGAAGTAACAGTGATGACAGGCATCACAGATCACAGAGACGTTGGTTGCATCAACATTGTTGTCAAGAATCCAATGAATGCTCTGGTCACTGCATGGTACCCAGAGGCCAATCAACTTGGGCAGTTGTCATGGCTTGCTCTCGAGCAACGTGCGATTGTGGCTTCCTTTTTGGCACAAGCTCAGACAAAACCTGCATCGCCTATCGTCAGCTTGATCAATCATTTGGCGGTGCCACAACGGCAAACAGACCATGCGCACATGCCATGTGCGGCGCACATGCCCACTATGCACTCTTGCCTCTGCCCTTCATTGCATGCAGGGAAGCAGAGTTGCGGGTGCCATCATTGCCACTCACAAGAGTAGAGATAGCCATCGCGAGGCACACGCAGTCAGTGATCAGATATCAGTATCTTGTTGGTCTTGAAGCCACACAGCGTATGGTGGTAGCAGCACCGGAGTCGCTGACTGCATGCTGGTCAGGCATACAGCATAGGCTCAGGTGCCGCCCAACATCTTATGTTGTGGCTGTTGGTAGCTCGGTGGCTGGTGACCAAGCACCCGAACTTGTTACTTGTGACTGGTAACAAGAGAAGATAGATATCTCTGGAGCCACCGATGATCAACTCGCTCATGCTTATTTTCGTCATGTTCAGAAACTATTATGAAGTTTTATTTCTATTATGTGAGGCTCCCAGGGTGCTCGCGTGGAGTCAGGAGCTCGCAAACCCACTACGCACCATGCAGCCTGGTCGCTAGAAGCTCAAAGCATGTATCATTGTGACGGTCATCATCAATTCAGCCCAGGATTGCTTCGGATGCAAATTTTGACGCCTACAGTTCCAAAGCCAGAATTAGTCTCTGTATGTTGCCCCGACTCTCTAGAGGAGGGGCTAATTAGGCGCTTAAACAAATGGGACCTACTAGGCACCGGGTGCCCAGTAAGGTCTCAGAAGTGGTCGATATGGACGAGTGCTTCATCTCTGGTGCAACTGCTGCCGCCAACCCATTGTTCAGATCCTGAAACTGTGTGTACGGCCTGTCTGACCCAAATTGGCGCACTGGACGCGCAGCAATCACAGCTCTTTGAACATGCTATCCCGAATTTGATCCGATCTAGGCTAGACCATTTTTGGTACTGTCCAAAACCTCGCAAATATCTCAAAATGAATAATGGTGATCCTTAAAAGCCGGGAAAGTGGCTGGTTGGATTGGGATCGTTTTAGGGTTCCAAGTCGGAAGTATGTTCATTTCAGGTGCATCTGCGGTCGCACATCCACGGTTTGTATCTTGAAACTGCGTTGTCCCGCTTACGATACAAATAACCGAGTATGCTCGCGTGCCATGTTGTCAACCGGTCCGCGCGGAACGACAGCCCGCAAGGCCAGGTGATGCCGTTGCGAATACTGGGAAGGCACATACCTTACCAAGAACTTTACATGCTGCAGAATGGGAAGGCCGCGTGAGTTGGCGATCCTAGGGCATTGCCTGTTGCATACCTGCCAGAATGGACATGCATGGCCCAGGGATGAACCGCGTGCAAAGTTTTGAAATGGCGTTGTAAAAGAGACTGAGCCAATGCAAACAGGATAGATGCGCTGGCAAGATGCGTTGTCTTTAGGGTTTCTACAGAGCATGACTCAGTTACAGGGTTATTACAATTTTGACCAAAACCGAAAAGTATAAACTGGTGGTGGCCGATAAAGCCAAGACTGGCTGATGAAGCAAGGAACAGAAGAGAGCCAACATCTGTCTCTGATAGTTGCAAAATCCCGATGTCTGCTCACTAACCTACGACGGTTGTCAACTTGACAGCCGCAACTGCATCACCCCCCAGCCCCTCCTTGTACTTTTCTAAGATTCCAATGCAAGCACTCCCTGACAGCACTGAACCAATCACCCGAGGGATCTGCCTCTGCTGCCACACTGGGTACCGGCCACCTGCTCAATCTGATTACAACAGCATCACCGGGTACTAACTCGGTGCGATCTTTGCCATCAAATGATGCCCACACATGACCTCGACTGTCAGTTGGAACCTGCAACAAATAAAACACACACGGTCTTGATGAGTGGTTTGAAGATATATTGAAATATGGAGAGCAGAGCTATTTATACAGCATTGTCACAGGGCTGCATTTTGTGCTGCAACTTATTGCTGTTTATTATTGAGAATGTTGTGCAACCGCAATAGAAATACCAACAAGTTCCATCGTGATGGAGTGTTGACGATTCTTGTCGGTTCAAAATAGCAGATAGAGGAATTAGCAAAGACGATGGGCAACAGGCAACATCAGAAGTCTGGTGCTCAAACTGCTTGTAATAAGATGCACCATCAAGCATTGGAAATTGATCCAATCAATATACATGCCCCCATGCATGATACTGCAGCTCATGCGAGTGCGATTGACTTGGTGCATGGCTTGGTCACTTTCACATGGCAACTCAAACGCCCAGGCGACGACCCCTACATATGAGTGGTCTGGAATTAAAGTCAAGCAAATCTAATACCTAGTTAATTAGGCTTGATACGCACCTGTATACATAGCTGGCAGTAGTCCGGGAACATGAGTGGCCTGAAGCTGAGGCTGTGTGGACAGATTGGTGTGAACAGTATACACGGCACCTGGGGGTGGACCATGCTGCCGCCTGCTGCCAGACTGTAGGCGGTGGACCCGGTGGGCGTGCCGATGATGAGACCGTCACCCTGCAGTCAGCCACAAGGATGTATGTTAGTGGAGAATAAAGAACAACTGAGACATAGCTGTAACCAATTTCATACTAGTACGAGTCTGAAGTGCCTGGAATTGTCTTCACACATGGGCATTCTGCAATTTGCGGCTTATGGTTCAGCAACAACTTATGAGTACACATAGGTTATAATGAGCCACACGCAGAAGAAGCATGTTTTGCATGCTGTGCATATATACATGGAGGCACTGCCTGAAAGCTGCTACAGTAGTAACAGTCTTTCTAAAGACACACAAAGGGTCCACGACATCCGAAGCTGTACTTCGCGGTCTAGTGGAGGACCTTTGATAGCCCAATATTTCTCAAGCACTCCACGTGAAAACAGCATACGTTTTTTGTTTGATTTATTTGATTATTTATTGTATTTATTTGTTTATTTATTGTATTTAGCTGTTTATTTATTGGATTTATTTGTTTATTTATTGTTTACATTTATTATTTAGATATTTATTTATATCATTTATTCCAGCGTAACCCCACCTGAACATGTGTCACAAACCCTCCATCGCAGAAGCACTCCAAGTTTGTCAAGAAGGGGCTAATCCCCCGCTCAATAACAACCTCATTCAATGCCACATGTTCCTCCCCATATATGGCTTGACCCAGGCAGTTCCTGCTGACAGCCGGCATGCAGCAGTCGCCGCTGCTGCTGCCGCCGCTGTGTGGGGCGAATATGCTGCTGCTGGGCGCGCAGGGGGAGCTGGCGCGACGGACGATTGTGGCGTGAAGTCTGTGGCGCAACGTGATTGGGAAACCACCTACACACGATAGCAGCAGATATGGTGTTGTAATGTTGTGATACGGTGTGAGGATTTGATGGTAAAGATTTGTATATGTATCTGTAGCTCAGCCTGTACAGAGTATTCAGCATAGACAACCAGAGAAGATTCTGCCGTAGTTGTTGAAGCACGGGGTAGCGGCACATATGACATCTGTCAGCAAGCAAAGACAAACCCCTGGCATTCATCACAGACAGACAGACTGTGTGCATGTAGTACAAAAACCGCTGGTTGGGCTATGATAATGTGTCGAGCTATTGTGTGCTGTGGTATCAAAAAATTACCTCTGAGTGTTTTGTGCAGTACCGCTTCAATCTTAGCTGGATCGAACGGAGTCAGGAAACCTAGACTGCCAAGGTTGAACGGAACAAGCGGGGGAACAGACCTACAGTAGCAGCAGCAGCAGCAGTGGTGGTGTCAGGACCGAAGCCTGAAAATGATCGTTACATTTGCGGGCATTGTGATGAACTTGACGCCTAGTTGATATGCGCCCGAAGGTCATTTCGTATAGCATAGTGATTTACACTCAACCAATGCAAGACAGCTTGACAGCATATCTGGACCTTTTTTGTAACTGAATGCACTGAGAAATGCATGCAAACAACCTCAAGTAGCATGATCTAGATTCAATCTCGTACCTGTTACCAAAGATGTGACAAGTCCAGAGCACCGTCCCATCACCACCCAGCACCACCACCAGATCTAGTTGCTGGGCTACAGCTTCAGGTATCAACACACTTTCCTTGGCGCTGCTGCTGCCGCTGCTGCCACCATCCTGCTGCTGCTGCTGCTGATGGATCAGCACCTCAGGCTGCCAGGTTTTTACCAACCCCATGCCGGGGTTGCTGCTGCTGCTGCTGCTATAGCGCCCGTGAGCGGGCCAGCTGGGTGCCGGTATTAACGCTTTGCTGCTGCTGCCATCTTTGCTGCTGCCGGCAGCAGCAGCAGCACCAGTATCGTCAGTGATCAAGGTACCAGATAAGGTCCCAGAACCATTGCCATCCGCCAGCATGCCGCTGATGCTGTTGCTGCTGCCACTGACCTTTCGCAAATGGCTGCTGCTGCCGCTGCCGCTGCTGCTGCTGTGTGGCAGCAGCCGCCCCGAGTCCACCAGCTCTTGGAATACCTTGGGTTCAACATATATTGTTATATGATGCCGTCTGTAACACAATAACACAACAAATAACAGGTTATGACGTGTCCACTCCACAATATGTGGCAGCAGCGCACGTAATGCCTGCATATCCTTTGAGCGCTCCAAAAGGCAGCACAGTGCACTGCTTGCACTCCGCAAGTGCTTGTCAAACATCTTGCAGCTGCAGCCAACACTGTTGACTAGCGACAGCCGATTAGGAAATACATGGAGTTCTAGTCTATGCATAATTATGCATAAGGCTAGTCATGTCCGTACCTCTACCACCCCAATGCTTTGTCTAATGTCACTTTCAGTGCTATGTGTCAGTTTCCTCACAACCAGTACAGGCAACTTGAGTATACAGCCATCAATGCACTCAAGCAGCTTTGTGACAAGCACACTTTGTCAATGAACATAGCACCTGAAATACCCTAAACACACACAGCCGCCTCATGGAGACTCCAAACCGGGATATTGTCGACAAAGCCGGCGCAATAAGAACAACCGGCTAAACGTACCTCAAACACTCTACTGCTTTGTTGAAAGCACTTGCAGTGCTGGGCGCCAATTATCTCGTAGCCAGCACAGTCCTTGGTTTATCAGTGCAGTCAAGCAGCAGTTGCCCTGTGGAAACTTTGCAGGTACAAGGCCCATATAGAACACTGAGATTCAGAAACAGCAATTTTACGGCAACCAGACACAATGAGGGACGATGGCGCACCTCAACCACTCTAGTGCCTTGTTGAAAGCACTTTCAGTGCTAGGTCCAGGTGTCGATTCCTCATAACCAGCAAAGCCACCTTAATCTTATCATCGCACTCAAGCAGCTTTGTGACAAACACACTTTGACAATGAAACATAACACTATCATAACACCTGAAAAAACCCTAACAAACACAGCGGCCTCATGAAGACTCCAAACCGGGATCATTTCAGAAACAGCAATAAAACAACCGGCTCAGCGTACCTCAACCACTCTAGTGCTGTGTTGGAAGCACTCTCAGTGCTGGGTGCCACTTATCTGATAACCAGTAAAGTCGCCTCGAACTTTATCAATGAACTCGAGCAGCAATCTGCCAATGAACACAACACTTGGAAAAACCCTAACAAACAGCGGCCTCATGGAGACTCCAAACCACAATCATGTCAAAACACACCACGCAATAAAAACAACCAGCTAAAGTACCTCAAACACTCTAGTGCTTTGCACCAAAACACACCTTCAGTGCTGGGCACCACTGGTAACCAGCACAGTCCTCAATTTATCAGTGCAGCTAAGCAGCAGTTGCCCTCTGAACTGCCCTGCTGGAGACTTTGCAGGTACAAGGCCCATACAGAACACTGAGATTCAGAGAACTATTTCACGGCAACCAGACACATGAGGGACCACGGCGTACCTCAACCACTCGAGTGCCTTGTTGAAAGCACTTTCAGTGCTGGGTGCCAACTTCCTCATCACCAGTACAGTCCTCGGTCTGCTCAACCAGTGCAAACTAATCGCTGTCGCTTGACCACTACTCGGAGATGCATTGCTCGTACTGTTGTTCGCTGCTGCCGTCGCTGCTGCCGGCTGCCGCATGCTGCTGCTGCTACCCTGCTGCTGCTGCGGTGCGATCGGAGGTTTGCCTGCTGGGCTGCTGCTGCCATTTGGATCAGCATTGCTGCTGCTGCTGCTATCTACTGCTGCTGTGACTTTGCTGAGTGGAGACGGCTCCCTGTGCTGCTGCTGCTGCTGCTGCTGCTGCTGTCCAAGGTTTACTAGATCTGCACTGCTGCCGCCGCTGCCAGCACCTTCCAGCGAGTCTTGGCTGTAGGCGCTGCTGAGAGCAGCAGTGCTCGGAGCTCGCTTGCCTGTACATACGCATGAAGACATAACAAAACATCAGAAACTTCATACAGTTGTTATGTTTCGTTACAGAATGTTACTTTCTTGAGCTACTTGTGGGAACATACCAACTATGACATCACTTTCAATACCATGTTTTTTATCATGTCATCACATAAATTGTAACTACCAACATGCACACACTGACCAGCGAGTGATCAGAATTCATAGCAAGCCAAAAAGTGCGGTCAATACTGGCAGCTGTAAGATCAGCCATGCTTGGACCGAAACACAAGAAGATTGTGACGTTATCTCCTTGTGATTGTGACGTCAAAACTGTACCAGCAGAAAAGTGTATCAGCACACGCAGTGCAGAGGACTGTAAACTGATTGTCGGTTGTATATCCTGCACATAGCCGATGTACCCATCCCGCAATCTAGAAAAGGGACCTACAGCAAAGCCCTCTTACCCATTTTGTTGGTAACAGTAGCTACGAGCCTAAACCCAGCTCGTTGTGAACTCCCGCTGCCGTCGCCGCTGCCACCGCTGCCAGATGCTGCTGCCGCCGCCACAGCGCGCTGCTCCTTACTCGCAGCGGACGCCCATGCCCGCGCCATGGCGGCGGACACAGCAGCGGCTGCGGCTAGACCGACACCGGAGCTGCCGTCATCGTCGTCGAGGGAGACGGACTGCAGCGGCTCGTCTTCAACAGCGTCAGGACCTGCACAAGATTACACATCACAACTTACACCTAAGAAGGGGTAAACAAACCAAACAGAGCCCATATATTAGTATGCAGACTACCATATTCCTGTGGTATAAGTGTCTGTTGCAAAAGCGCTTTATTAAAATTTCATCAAGCTGGCAACGGCGGACTAGGGCCAACATAGCTCAATGCGCAGGAGGAACTCCAAGATTCGCGGTGTCTAGGAGTCGCTTGTATGCGATATGATCGATGTTGAGAGATGCTGACACGACTTACACCTAAGAAGGGGTAAACAAACCAAATAGAACCCATACATCAGCATACACATTACCATATTCCTGTGGTGTCAGTGTCTGTTGCACAAGTGCTTTTTTTTTGTAAAGGGTGATCTTTGAGCTGGCAGCCACGTCTAGGGCGTTGCTTTCAAGCATAGCTCAATGCAGCAGGAGAGACTCCAACACATGACCAGCATTTATCATCCTATTTTTTTTTGAGAGAGGGTCTATGCTCTCGTCTAAGATTTTTGTTGCAGCAGAAACCCAAATAATGTCTAGCTTTAACCGGTCAAAAAGCTGGTTTGTCCAACAACCCACATCCTATTTACCTGACTCGTTTGTTGCTCCTGGTCCCGTTCCGCCCTGCATGATTGTGAACGCCATCATCATGCGTAACAGTTGATCAATGGTGTGTCTGCTGCTGCCACTGCTGCCACCAGGGTACGGCAGCAGGGAACCAGCGGATCTGCAGTAAACACAACACATTTATGATTGTCAACAGCACTGGCAATCTTGTTTGCTAACGAATGATGTTGGTTACTTATGGCGTGATGGGGTGCGTGCTGCTGCCACTGCTGCCAGCAGAATATTGCGTCACCAAAGCCACATTGCTCGTTGTTGTTTCCAGCCACACAATCAGACCACGAACGTCCGTGAAGACACTCATTCACAACCAGAACTATCATCAATTAACAAACACTATTTTCAACAACAGACTGTCAACCACTTGCACAATAAAACCACGGCATGAAACGGCTGGCCTGCCTGCCCCTTACCTAAGAAAGTTTTGTGCTTCTGCTGCAAGCGAACCACCACCACCAGCACCAGCAGCACCAAAGTGTTCCCCGTTGCGTGGCAGCGTGCTAGCACGCCTAAACGGCGGCGGCTGCTGCTCAGACCCATTCACTGCTGCTGCTGCTGCCACCGCTGCTGCTGCTGGCGCCAATGCGCTCATGGTACCTGACAATGCATGATCAGGCTGCAGCTGCTGTTCACCCGGATGCAGTTGCTGCCGTAACTGCTGCTCTAGATCTGGTTTGTGGTGCATTGTGGCTGGATCTGCTGCTGCAATGCGCATTTTGCCGCTGCTGCTGCTGCTGCCATGATCGGCAGCAGCAGCAGCAGCATCTAGTTCCTGGCTACTGTAGCTAGCAAATGGATCCGGCAGATGCTGAGTCCCTGCTGAGTCAGCTTTGCGCTGTACTTGGATCGGCAAACCATCTTCTGCCGCCGCCGCCGCTGCTGCTGCTGCTGGGTCGCTGCTGCCAGCATCATCATCAGCAGCAGCAGCTTGGTGATGCCTGATACTGCCATCATGACTCCAATGAATTGGATCACGCTCTCTGGGCACCATGGATGCCTCAGCATGTGACCCTGTAGACAGAAAGGTAATAAGGAGCAGCTGATGGTGACCTTAGTGCATTGCATATTGTGATTCGGAACATTGTAAACTTTTACTTCATCCGCCATCTGCCCACGAAGCGGCCGGCGACACTGGCAAACATCCTGAGCAGTGTAGTTGCCCCTGAGCAGGCCCGAAAGGCTACAAAGGCTGCCTAGAGGTCCCCAGGCCTTAACCCAGCAGTAACGGCTGTGCTGCTGCCACTGCTGCCAGCCTGCTAAACCCTAGCCCCACCCACCTTGATCACGCTGCCCCCCTAAACCCTCCTGGGAGTCGCCAGCTGGCGCTAAACCCTCATACCCCACACCAGCTTTGCCGAGGTTTAAACCCTGCTGGGGTTTAAGACCTGCTGCTGCTGCTGCATGGGTGCCAGAAGGCAAGCTGTTGAACCGCAGATCGTCAGGGCTGCGGTTTTCATCTAGGGTCGGTAACGGCACGCTGTGCTGGTGTAGTTGCTGTGGTCGCTGTAAGCAGCTGTCCGAGTATGTACGTGGTGATACAGGTGAAATGCTTGAGCTGCCTTTGAGTAGGGAGGGTTGCGCAGTCAGGGTGCTGCTGCTGCTGCTGCTGCTGCTGCTGTCTTTCTGAGGGGTACAGCGCAGGACGCGACGCAGCCGTTCATTGCGGCTGCGCTCTTGCTCGTATCTGCAGCATGTGAGTTGTATATATTCGAACAAAATAACGTTTGCATGATGATTATTCAGTGCTGACTGACAGAGCAGCACAAGCTGCCGCTGTGGCTGAAGCATGGGCCAGGTACTGCACATCATACACCATATGGCGGGCTGTGTTTGTTGATTTCGGCTTCTGGCTGTAACTGACCCTGCTGCTTGTTTTCTCAGGGCGTGCTGGTCTCTTTGTGGTTGGGATGTGATGCTTTCCCCATCATAAAGGAGTGGTCTACAACAACTGTTTCGCGCTTTCATTTAATTGTTTCGCGCTTTCATTTAAATTGCGTACAGTATTGATGATGATCATGATTGGCAGATGACCTGGGCGTGCATGCTGCTTTACTAATGTGTTCAACAGTTGCACTTGAAGCCCTCATGATGCACCACCATCCTCGATCACTGATGCACTCAATCGGCAATCCACCGCTTGCGTGCTGCAGGAATCATGGCTGCAGCATGCGTGAGAGACTGCGGACAGCCAGTAAAGGGACAACAGCTGCTGCACAGGTGTCCACTGGCCCCTGACCTGCATTTCCACGCGTCAGCTTCGAGCTTCCAGTGTTGTATCTGGTTCTGAGCATTCTGTAGTTCGTTAGTTATGTCTTGGAGCGCGCTTGTGAAGCCTGTACACGGCGCATACGAAGCAGGAGTTACGACCAGGGTCAGCCATCAAGATTACTCACAGACCACCATGATGCCCACCAAAACCGCATTTCAGGCTTTCAAAGATTCGTGGAATTGAGTATAATACATTCTCACCTGCAAGGGCTTGATTCGCCCGCTCCTGGGCTTGATTGGCCATTCCAAGTGTCCACGGCACTTGCTACACGCTACTGCATCAATCTGCTCGACGATCCTCCTTTCAAGCTCTATGAAAGTCCATCCAAACACTGCGCACGTTTCAACGGTATATTCTTCAGCAATGCGGGGCCATGATGACCAACTGAGCTATCAACTCACTTCGCACGTGGGGCTCGGCGTTTGCATGCACCAATCCATCACAAACCAAAAAGCACGACAAAGCTGCCCGCCTGGAGGCACACGCCACAGCATCAACTCCTGCCACGTGGCCGGGCAGGGCGTCGGTTTTGAGGTACAGTAGGTTGCCACTGCACTGCTGGCCCGCTGCTGGGCACCAGTTATACCTGGCCAGCCTGCTGATGGGTCCAGTCGCACTTGCAACACGTTGAGGGCCAAAGTTTGAGTTGTGTGGGCGACGCATGCATGCTATGCGGAGGGTCCAGGGCCTGGCTGCATGTTTGAGTCCCTTTTCAATTGACAGGGTTCAGAGCACCGTCTGGAATGGAAGAAGGAGTAGAAGCACATAACAGAAGTCAAATTTTCATAATACTTTGTGGCTGCCACATGTCCAGTGGCAGCCCCTTGCCTGAAGTCTGCAACAGTTTGCTGGGAATTCTACCTTGCATGAGCTCAGCAGGCTAATCTCAAAACTTCTTATGCCACAGCATATGCAGGCATCATGGGCTGCCATTCTCAGCAGCGCTACGAGTTCTCCCAGTAGGCAACCACCTGGGATTTCCTGTTGATTTTGTCTCCAAAGCTCCCAAAATGCAGCAAAAGCGATCATCGGCGATCGTCTGGGCCAGACGTACTCAGAAGGTGTTCCAAAACCGCAGCCTTTTGTTGGACACCTGTCTCAAACCAAATCATTTTCAAAACAGTACTAAACACAGTCTCCGACGCTGATGCGGTTAATGAAAGCTGAGTACATGACAGTGCCATCTGACTTCAGTTGCATTTGCTTTCTGATCGACACATATACAGAAGTGACTGAGCCAATGCAAACAGTACACATCAACCACAGCCTCTATGATGGTGGACCCAATGAGGGCCACACCTGGTGTAGACTACAGCAATAAATAACATAACAGAAGTAAAAACTTCGTAATAGTGTGTGAATATGCAATGCCAACAGGTGCCACCCGGGCCATACATGGCTCGCATTACAGCCCACAGATTACATATATTGAAAGTAGTGATGTTGCTGGCAGCCGCTGTGACAGCCTGTCCCTTCAACTGCTCCTAGCGGTCCTGCTGCTCCCGGTGCTTGCTGCTGCTCCCGCCGCCGCCGCCGCCGCTGCTGCTGCTGCTTTCAGCGCACTCCTGTGCCACAGTGTGCTGCTGCTGCAACAACTGAGAGTCACAATCACTAACACAGTTCCTCAATGCCATGGCAGCTGCTGCTGATGCCACAACTGCTGACTTTAGCAAAGTCGCTGTGTCACTGCACTGCCGCTGGAGCTTCAAGTCACCATAACTTCCATGACCCAAGTCTCCCAGCCACATCATTAATGCTAATTTCACTGCCATATCTGCTGCAGCCACCGCCGCCGCTGCTGCTGCTGCTGCACCAGGACCAGCCACGCATGCTGCTGCTAGCATGGCAACATGAACAGCATTTGCTGTTGTTTACGGGTCTAGTGCAGGTGCTAGCGAACTGAGCTTACCGCTGTTGCTACTGCTGCAGCAGCTGCTGCTGGCCACGATCGCTTTCACCATCTGAATCCTCCAGCCCCATCAGCTCTGCCAACCTCATTGCCATATCAGCTGCTGCTGTGCGACGATCAACATCTGACAAACCAGAAAGGCGTGCACGGGCACCTACAAGCAGCAGAAGCAGCAGCAGAAACATGCTCAACATGAAGGGTAGAGCCTTGGTGCTTCTGTGCTGAGTGAGTCAGCTACATGCAGATAAGATCATTGCCCCAACCCCTTGCCCCTGCCCTCGGGAGGAAGTTTGTATTAACATACTCCAGACGATAAACGCCTGCCTGTCATAGTGCGCAAAGAAGTCAAAGCCTGGATCCAGGCCCCACCTACCAAGACAGCTTAAGCGGGGGTCTGAATCAAGTCTTGGGTTGCTTGCGCATTATGTCAGGCACTGCCAGGTGTTTACATGTCTCTCTAGAGGTTTCAATAGAAAGACAAGGTCGCCTTGTGGGAACTCAACCTACTTGATCAGGGTTATAAGAGGGTGGAATGTATGTAATGACCCCTGCCCTCACCCTGGACTTGTTTCATCAGTTTTTCAAAGTCATCTATGTCAATGTCTTCCAGGAATCCCTCTTGATCAGCTATTGATGCATCATCAGCAGATGTCAGCTGTGGCTGCTGCTGCTGCTGCTGCTGGTGATGGTGATGGGGTGCACTCCTGCTGGCCTGCTGGGTTAGATCCTCCTCCTCCTGCTGCTGCTGCTGCTGCTTGGGTTCATTCTCCAATGTCCCGGACGTACCTGGAGACGCTGCTGCAGCTGCTAGGTGTTCGTCTTGCTGCTGCTGCTGCTGCCCACCTGTGCTGGGTGGCCCCGAAGCAGCTGCTGTCCCATTGGTAGCAGCAGGCACCTCGTTTGCTGTGCCATCAGTACCGCCATGATCACTGCCATGCAAGCCGTTGACCAGAGACGTTGATTGACTGCTGTCTGTATCAAGGTTGATGGTGGTCAAGGCTGGCCGTTGCCACTGCTTCTCTGCCATACCGGGCCACATATGTGCCTGCAGGGCTGCCAGCACTCTGGCAACCCCTTGCTGGTCCCCGTCGAGCTGTAGATTGCGGTCGATATTTGGATATGCTGCGGCTGTTTCAATATATTCGTACCCGCTTTCGTAGCACCATGAAATCGCATCTTCGAGCCATTGAGGTTTGCTAGTGCCCGAGCTTTGCTGTAGCAGATCTGCTTTATTTGCTACCGCGAGTTTGACTTCAATGTCGTCCGTATCGTGTTTCTGGGACCATTGTTGTACGTTGGCGAAGCTCTTCTGATCGTTTGCTGCGAACACCAGCACTAGAGCCTCTGGCTGTCGGGATAGCTGATGCTGTGTGTCAGCTGTGCGTAGTAGCACGCCTGCGGTGTAGTATTTGGTGTCTAGACGTAGAGAATCGGGGTTACTGTTGTCAGCGTCACTGGTAAAAGGAGATGCGCGTCTGAGGGCTGTCAACAACTGAGAGGTGCCCACACCAGAACTGCCAACAAACAGTATTGAGTCCATGCTGCTTGTTTGATCGCTCGCACTCCTCACAGAGCTTGCATACGTATTGAGCTGTACGTTATGCTTGTTTTGACTTTGGTAGCCGGCTGCATGCTTGACAGCTTGAGAGGCACATGACCATCAGCATGTAACACGCGCCATTGCCCGCCGTTGAGCATGGCGCCTGCAAACTGCACAACAGCAATGTCCGTAGTCTTCTACTGCCGTTGCAAGTGTTCTTATCTGGCGGAAGCGTGAGTTGTTGACGGTTATGTACTGGAAGCAGTAGTCTAGCACGCGTGCCATTATGGGTGGCAAAGGAGGCGATAGCAAGAGCTACAAAGCAACCAGCAGTGCGAAAGCTGCGGAGGCTCTAGCAGCCAAAGGCGGATCGGTTGGCTTTGGAGGGTGGGTGCATGCCAACTCCCAATGACTGTAGGGATCTCCTGGGAGCAGCTTAAACAAAGCAGCGCGAACTTACCACCATAGTACATATAAATAACAATCTCCTGCGGCTGGTATCTCGCAGGTTCAGGGGCATTCGGCCGGTTGCTGGCTTTGGCTTTGGTGCACCTGCGGCTTCAGCATCAGCAGCCACAGGTCCCTCCAATGCGGACGCTGTCGAGTTGTCCTCGCAGCTGGATGGTGATTTGGCCCAGTGCCTGCGCCACATGTCGAAGAAGGACACAACAACCAAGATGAAGGCCCTGCAGGTGCAACAGCAGTATACAGTTAAACGTTTCTCTGCTTCTGCTTTGCTATGTATATAGCACCAGCCATAGCTCTATGTCCATCGGCCCCACGCTCCATCTTAGAGGCGGGGCCTCCTAGTTGCTGCGTTGCTGTCTTTTCCTCACATCGCTCCTTCGCTCGCCTTTCACAGTTTCGCCAACATCAGACAGTGGAATCGTCCTGTCCGTCAGTTCTTCGGGCACCTGGCGGTGCTGCTTACATTACAAGTTCTGCGAGCAGGTTTCTATTGTGATTGGCTACACTACCAATGCCGCTTTACTCTGCTTACCCTCTGCTTTCACTCTGCTAACCCTCTGCTGCACTAAACCCTGCTACTGCTGTTCCTGCAGAACCTGAAGGACCTTCTACCCCAGAAGACCCCAGCAGATCTCACCCTACTGCTGCAACCTTGGATCTACCAATTCAAAAAGCTGCTGCTAGATCCCTCAAAAGCAGTACGGTCAGAAGCAGCAGCAATCATGGCAGCAGTAGGCAGCAGCGTGGGCAAAGCCCTGGCACCGCAGCTGAAGTCAGTACTGGGGCCTTGGTATCTGGCGTGCTTTGATCCTTATTCTGATCCAGCAGCGGCGGCGAAGCGGTCTTTGGGGGAAGTGTTTCCGGGCAAGAAGCAAGCCGATGCTTTGATGTACTGTAGGTGAGGGGATTGGCGCCGGCTCTTGAAGCCATTTGTTGTTATTGCAAGATTGTGAAATAGGTTGTATGTGACATTGGCTGATTGAAACGGAGATATATCGCCGTTTCAATCAAAACTGTGCAGAATGTATTTGCGACTGATACCTACACTGTAAATCTGGGTGACCTTGGACCACCACCACATGCCTCTGATACAGTTAAGGAGCTGCTATTCCCGATGTTCATGTAACAGTATCATTACTTTGAAGTATTGACACTGATTTCATTTTGCAAGACGGAGATTTTGGAGCATCCCACCATGATGTCTGAACTGCACACGGCAACCTTGGATGGTCTTGAACAGCCACCACATTTCAGAAAATGGTTTGATTGTCCCTGTAACACTGTTGACAGTCTATAAAGTAATCATACGTTTCTACTTTGCAGGACGGAGATCTTGGCGCATCTCACTACATGTCTCAATTCCACACCACAAACACTGGGCGACCCGCGGAAGGATACTGCTGAAGAAATGGAAGAGCGCCACGAACGTATCGTGGCAGCAGCCTTGGCAGCAGCAGCAGCATTGCTCACAACAATGCAGCAGCAGCAGGGCTTAAACCAAACAGATGAAGCAGAAACCCCTGCAGCAGCAGCAGCAGCAAATACTACAGCAGCAGCAGCAGTGCAAGAAGTGCAGGTTAAGCTGCAGGAGATCCTGCAATCTCTTGCCTTTTTCAAGAAGCATCTTGGCGCCAAAAGTTTGCTAGTTAGGCGGGCAAGTTATGGTTTTGTGAAAGTGCTTAGTGGGGCGGCACCTGAGCTGCTGCTGGAGTGTCAGGCAGCAGCAGCACCAGCAGTACTAGGTGCATTGCAGGTGGGTGGTCGTGGTGAGAATCATTCCTGCTGCTACTACTGCTGCTAGGGGGTTGCAGAAGTCAGTCGAAACCGGCAGAAGTTAGTCGAAACCGGACGGTGTAGTCCATGTGCTGTAAATGCTGCCAATCCAAGGAGTGTTGAGCCATTTGGGTGGCAGTGCATCTATGGTAGCAGCTTTACATAACATGCAGCCGTCCTGCAAGTTTGCATGTTCGAATGCATGTAAGGTTGCTATTGCTGCTGCTGCTGCTGCTGCCAATCACTTGCAGGAAAAGGAGCCCAGCAACCACCCAGCCATGTGGGAGATGATATTGTCTTTCATCCAGTCACAGCAGCCAGCATGTTGGGATCACGTAAACATGCAGAAAGCATTCATACCCAGGCTGCTCGCATTCTTGAGGCACGGGTGCTATGGATCTGCTGCCAGCAGCATGCCGGCGCTGCTGCCACTGCTGCTGCTGCTGCCACGGCAGCTGCTGACAATGCAACCTGATAAGCAGGGATTGCTGTTAGCTCAGATCTTGGAAGCGGTTTGGATCGGGGCAATGCAGCACTGTGGGGCAGGTACTGCTGCCAGGGCAGCAGCAGTAGCAGCGTATGAGGAATGCATGCATTGGGGTTTCAAGAATGCACATGCATTGTGTGGCAATGCACAGCAGCAGCAGCAGCAGCAGCAGTACTGTGAGTTGCTGCTGCAGCAGGGGCAGTTCAGCAATGTGGTGAATGCAGCAATGAGCAGCAGCAACGCTGAGGGAGAGACAGCAGCAGTAGTAGTGCAGGATCTGCTGCTGCTGCTGCTGCTTGGTGGCAGCAGCGATCCAGCTGGCAGCAGTGGCAGCACCAGCACTGAAAATGGCAGCGCGGCAGCAGCTGAAGCAGATTCACCTCTGCAGCTGAAGGTTTTGGTCACTGCTATCAGTAAAATCGCAGCAGATCAGCTTTTGTTGTCAGCTTTACAGCAGCAGCAGCAGCAGCAGTCGCTGGATGTGGCTGTGGTCTGCTCACGTCTGCAGGACATCTTCGACAGCCTCAGCAGCAGCAGCGGCAGCAGCGTTTACAGCCAAACGGTAGCTGAGACATTGGCTGCCAGTTGCTGCTCTGTGCTGCTGCCAATGCTCCAGGAGGGGCAGCAGCTGCTGCCAGCCGCCAGCAACCTTGCAGCTAAGCTGATCAAGGAGTATCCTGCTGTGGCAGCAGCAGCAGCAGGAGCTGGTGGCAGCAGCGGCACTGTTGCAGCACTGGTGCGTAACGGATTGCAAAGTTGCAGCAGCAGCGACAGCTGGCAGCAGCAACCGGCAGCAGCAGATCTAGATCTGCTGCTTAGCTGCATATGTGGCAGCAGCGATCCTTCCGCTGCTTGGTCTGAGGTGTTTAGTGTTGTGGCAGCAGCAGCAGCGGCGGGCAATGAAGCAGCAGTAGTAGCTGGGTGGCATTATGTCACTGCATTGCTACACAGGTTTGTGGCAGCGGCAGGAGCAAGGGACAGCAGCAGCAGCAGCACTGACGGCGGCTGGAGCCACCCTGGACTTGATGGCCTGCTGCTGCAACTTATGCAGCAGCTGACGGCAGCAGCAGCAGGTGTGGTTGCGGCAGGTAGCATCTTCAGCGGTGTATTTGGTCACAGTGCAGCAGCAGCAGCACTAGGCCAGCAGCAGCAGCAGCACTGGGGGCTCAGTAGGAGTCAGGCTGCTGCTGCTGGGTTGCTGGGCTGCTGCTTGGGTGCCAATGAGCAGCAGCAGCTGCTG
>NSMO01000298.1:0-16774 GCA_002588565.1 Coelastrella sp. UTEX B 3026
GCTGCATGACAGTAACTGGTGGTTACTGTGGCAACTGCGCCCAGGTTCATGACAGCAGCATACAACAGCTCTGTGAATGGACTGCTCATGACCTGGAGGCATGGATGGCTACCTGGGATCGGCATCAGGTGTGGGCTGGCTATAGCAGCTGAGGTGTGCTCACCGGCATTTTCAAAGCGTCTTTGCAGTGTTGGCGATTTAGCTGTAACACCTGGTTGATGTCACATCTGGTGTGCAAGTAATGCAACTTGAAAGCCCCTCTTGCTAGCACTGCCTAGGCCTGTACCACTGACACTGCAGCTCTTGCCAGCGCATCTGACCTGGCCCCATCAACTGTCACCAATGCTCATACTGTCACTGACAACTACAAAGTGACACCAGTCCCGCTACTCCGTCACTTTCACACACTAGTAGTGAGTACTCGCACATCAAGCTAGAAATCTGCTGCATGTTGCTGTATGCGCAGGCCAACGTGTTGTACTCTGGCTCAGACGACAGCAGCTTCAAAGGATGGGACATACGGCTGCCCAGCCACAGTAGCAGCAATGGCGACTCAGAGCCCCATCAGACTTCCATATTCTGCAACAGAAGAGCGCACTCCGCAGGTGTCACTTGCATCAGCAGTCATCCTAGGAAAGAATATGTGCTAGTAACTGGCAGTTATGATGAGCATGTGAGGCTTTGGGATGTCAGACTGTTACACAAACCCTTGGAAACGTGTCAGGTTGGTGACTGGTAAAGGTCCATATTCAATAAAGCTTGAAGCTACTACGTTAACTTCCTTGTTCAGCCTCTTTCCTTTCCGGTTTGCACCGTACAGTGCACTGCTGTGCACCTGAGGACTTGCAGGATGCAGACTTCCTTTGGTGCTGCACGTCCATAGGCATAACGTGGTGGTGTCATTTGGGAGAACTGTGCATGCTATCACGTCTCAGAGCTGCAGCCATGCCTGCTTACGAGACGCCAACTTCAGCACCATCATGCGTAATTATCAAATTGGAATTTGTGCAGACTTACGTGCCAGTAGATGCCTAGGCTTGCCCAGGTGAAGGACCATCTTTTGGACTCGACAGCCTGATGCCCTCTGGGCCACAAAACTACTGCAATAAGCGGCATGCCCCTGCCTTGTCTCAAGGCTGCAGCCATCCCTGCTTGCAGCATGCTGTTTTCGATGCCTTAGCCCCACAGAGTCTAATAGCCTAGGTAGCTATGCTTGTTTGCAACTGAGATGCCTGGCCCTGCCCGTCTCAAGGATCAGCTTAGGGACCTGACAGCGGCCTGATGCTCTCTGGGCCATACAACCCTAGCAATCCAGGGCATGGTTTTGCTGACAGGGTTGAGTTTGCCTGTGCGTGCACTGTGCAGGTGTCAACAGGTGGTGGTGTGTGGCGATTGAAGTGGCATCCCACTAATGATCAACTCTTGCTGGCAGCCTGTATGTATCAGGGCTGTGCGTTGGTGTCCGCAACAGATGATTGGGAGAGTCTAGAGGTGTGTGCTGCACATGAGCCACCATGCTGTCAAATGTTATGTTACTATATGTTGAATGTTTGATGAAGCAAGTGTGGAGTGTCTGCAGCTCGTCCATGCATCGCAGATGGCCAAGGAGTTGGTTGGTTTTGTGGGCTCTGGGGGTTAAGCAGTTTATCAAACCGTGGGTGGGGACACATCATCCACTAATCAAAGCATTGCATGCGACATTGTTGCTGGCTTGGCACAATCTGAGCGGTTTCCACACTTTGCTGGGAGCACATTGACTCAAGTGCTTGCAGCGGTGCAATCCCAACATGTGCGTTTCAAGGCCAAGCAGCCAATGGTTGGGAGTAAACTGCAATGATGTCTGTCACAGCACGGTGTTGCTGTTACGCAATTGCTTGAACAGAAGCTAAGCTAGTCAGGAGCCAGGTCTGGTGCTTGCTGGTCAGTATTTGCTTGCTAGGCAGTATTTGGTTACTGCTGTGTCTGGCTCTAAGCCTGAGTACATCGATCCTACGTCATGTGCATGCCTGGCAATGGGCTGGACTGGCGTTCTGAGTTGGCTGTGCTCAAATGACGGTTGCTAGCCGCAATGACATCATACCATTAGTGACCTGCTGTCACCATGAGTGGTGTATAAGAAAGCAGTCTACAAAATTGAAGCTGATGTGGTTGCTGCTGAACAATGCAGGTTGTTGAAGAGTACCGGGGCCACGAAAGCATTGCTTATGGAGCAGACTGGTACAAAGGACAGTTGCCAACAGACAGCAATAGAAGCAATGCTGCTCGGTTCAATGAGAGAACCCCCGTTGAAGAACATGCAACAGTCTGGCACCAGCAGCAGGAACTGATAGCTACGTGCTCTTTTTACGACCGGAGGCTGCATCTTTGGAGCCCAAAGTTTATATGCTAGCAGGGTGACATGTTGAGTATGAGTGCAAGTCGCGCATCCAACGTGTTGTCCGCTTGTGCGGCTGCTTCGAGGAGAGCCTCTCCAGCCTGGCATACACTTGAGTATAAGTTGTTCTTTTAGGAAGACTCTCAGCCGAGGGGGCCTTGACGGGCCTGGGTCTGTTGGAAACACGTAAGCGTTCGGTTGGCGGTGCGACGCATCCTGGTGAACACGTGGCAGATCGAATCGGTCGTCGGATGCCCAATAGTGATATTGTGAGTCTGCCGCAGAGCCAGTTGGCACCAGAAGCAGTTCTGGTTGCGGGATGACAACAGTACCCAGGCTGGCGGTGCTATGTTATCAGCAGTCGGTGAAATTCCGGCGGTTTACCAAACCTCGGAGAAGTCCTCCGAGGCGCTGTCCGGTCTCCGATCGGATGGGCAGGTTACGACCGCTCGGAACGGGCGACGACGGACGCGGGTCTTTGCGAATGGAATTCCGCACTCAGATCTGCAGTAAACAGCTCCATCGTCGTAGGCGTTTTTGCTTTGCTTACTGGCACTTTTGATAACATCACGGCGTCTCTCAGTGCCCTTACCTTTACCCGTCAAATCTCCCGTTCAAATTCTCCTGCCCGGGCAGTCACTCCCTCAAACCCCCCTACTACTTCACTTGGGGACGGTCATGTCAGCAGCAGCAGTGGGGTGCTATTGGTACATGAATCAAGTGCAGATCCTGCAGCACTGGCCCCTTCATTGAAGTTATGTTGATCTGTCACATACATCGGCAGCTCTCCTCGTACGACTTCCTGTAGGACTCGTGAGAATCCAACAGCAGCGACACAGTGAACACAGTGAGCAGCAGCAGTGGTAAATAGCAGTGTTTGAGTTGTAAGAACTGTGAACGGTGCTCAGAATCATGAGGATCCTGGAGCATAGCACCAGCAGTGCTGCTGCTGCTATGCTCCAGCTGAGCGGCGCCCTCGGTGAGGTGCACAGCGCCTGAGACAATTGTCTTTGCAAAGGCGGACCTGTCACCAGAATAGCACAGACACAGATCAGCAGCAGCAGCAGCGGTAAGGTGCAAAGCAACTGAGGTATGGGTCAAGCTGTAGCAGATCACACAGCACTTCAAGGCAAGGCTTGCCCCTGAAGTTGTGCAGCAGAAGCAGAGGGCGAGCGATCGCAATACGGCTCGGATTGCCACTCAGCATTGTACAGACATGTGCATACAACAGCGCAGCAATGGTGGTGGAGTGTTCTCCGCTGAAGTCATTTTGGTCTGCCAGAAACCTTGCCAATTCCACATCACTGTGACAGGCACTGCGGAGCAGCAACATTGGCAGCAGTAGGCAGTCATTGGCAATGCAAGCACTGTAGTAAGTGACACTGTATGGTTGATACACGTGTGCACAGCTGTTCAAGCCAGCAAAGACTGCAGCAGCGGCAGCAGCAGCAGTGGTGGAGTGTTCCCCTGTGAGGTCATTCCAAACCTGCAGTTTTTCAACAGAGGCACCTGCGTAGGAATTATAAAGATCATGAAACAGCAGCAGCAGCAGCACCAGCAAAAGTGAGCAACACCTGCATATGACTAAATAGAAGCCCGGCAGGTGATTGGTTGTTCTTTATATTGTGGTCTGGTCGTGGGAGCGGCAGAGGGTTTTCAATTGCAGCGTTGCTGCCGTTGACCTGCACCGCTGCTGTCGATGCTCCAATTCCAAGACAGTTACGCCCGGGGTGTAAGGTACAGGTCTGGCGGTGCTGTTGGCCTATACAGTGCCAGTAGCCATGCCCACTGCAGTGTTTATGCCAGATAAAGCTCCCGTCTGCGATATTTTTTGATGTGGTGACATTCAAAGTGCGCCGTGCCATTCCGGAAGTTCCGACTTTCGCACACATGCCGTGGCGTGCACGCTCCTAGCCCTCTTGACGGAAGGACGATATTGTACATACTGCTCAACTCTTAAGTAGGGTGCTGGCCTGCACAGCGTGTTGAGCTGCCTGTTGGGCAATCGTACAAGCAATTCAACGGTTTCGCTCACGCGTAGTGATAAACAATACGTTCAGCAAGCCGTGCTCGACTACCAGTGCTAACTTAACGCTATGAATTGCTGGCACGCACGACCCCTCCCAGCTGAGGTGCTTCTACTGCTGATGGGGGCGCAGCTCATGGCAGGGCTGGTACTTGGGACCAAGCATGACTGCTTGCTGCCTACATTAACCGTCGATACCTTACCCGGCTGCGTAATGACAAACATGACCAAATGCTACTTGGACTACCTTGGAGACCCACAGACCCCAGCAGAATGGTAAGACTCGCAGGGAACAGCCCAACAGCCTGTGACAACCTGACACCACGATTGCGCAATCCTGTGCCTTTAGTGTGTGCATCCAGTGGCAGCAAGGGCTGTGCTGGTGGCGTTCCGCTGCAGTGCGTGTGAAGAATGGTTGTATGTGCCAGCTGGGCTCGTTAGGCACGTTGTTCAAGCGCTTGAAGAAATTGTAAATGTCAGCAGTCCCACACTGCAGACGATTGGTATGCAGAACTGCATGGCAGCAAATTAGGCTTTATTTGCACCATGATCATGATGTTGGTAGAGCCAGATGCTCCAACCTGCCCCTGCTGCACACCAACAGGTGGTTGGCATACGCGTCTGCGGTCACAGAGTACTGCGCGGCCCTGAGCTTCACTGAAGAGATATGTTCCTGGGACCCAGGCCTGTGCATGGTGACATACCCGTACTATTCTAACGATTCGGACTGGGTAGAGGGGTTTGCCACTGCAGAGGAAGTCCAGCAGTACAACGCGATATTCCACACACCACCCGTCTTTGAATGCTGGCCCAATTGGGAGAGGATACTCCGGCAGCCATGCACGGGTTGCCTGGACTACCAAATGTTTCAATGCGCCTATGCCAAGGAGCCAGCAGACTGTGAAGAACTGGCCTACTGTCAGTACTGGCCCAACAAGCAGGCCGGCCGCTGTTGGCCTAAGTGGCTATTGCACCAGTTGTACGAGGCAAAAAACGAACTGCTTTTCCTTCCTGGCAGCATTCCAGGTACCGTGCTGCCAGATACTTGGGAATACCTGACACCCAATCATAACAACGTGTCAAACCAAGGCAGGACAGTCTGCGGATTCTGGGGAGACTTAGCACAGACATCTGCTTCACTGGGGTACGAGCACTGTGCCCATGGACAAGTTGTGGACACACTGATGTACACCCTTGCCAACACAACAGGCGACATGATGTGGGCGCAGCGTGCTGTATTGGATCTGTTTACACCGTATCTTTTGCCCACGTTCTCTGTGGTAAACAAACCTGATGGTATCGGTGATGGACAGTGGTCTTACTACCAGTGCAGGAGAAAAGGAGATTGGAACGATCACCCGCTAGGGTATACAGGAAATAACACCAGTGGGGACTACGAGGCTCAGAGGCAAGAGTATGGTACTGTTCTAGCCACAATGCAATGGTGGTTTACCATGCCTTGGGACCGTTACAGGGCAACATTGGAGACCACTAGCACATGGTCTGCCAAAATGGATGAGGCCAATTACTTCTGTGCCGAATCAAGCCCCACAATATACACTGCAGGTGCTGCAGCTCTAAAAGGCACCTGCAGTGATGGTTTGCAAGACATGATATCAAGGCATGATGTCGTCATGCGCATATTACGCGGTTACTGCAAGGAGGCCTTTGCATCCACCTGCAATACTTCTGAGTATGCGCATTACACATTTGCATGTGATGTGCCAACTAACCCTGCCAAGCTGGCACTTGGCGGCATTTGGTTGGCATTTGGGATTGTGACCGTCATGTTTATAGTTGTCATAGAAGTGATGTGGTCATTTCCGAATACATTCGCCACGTGCGGGTGGATCAGGTGCATATCTGTGCGGCGGTGGCTGAGACGACTACCAGTTGATTATCACCCCCAATCACCTGTGTCACATGGCTCATTGATGGGTCTACCCCACAATGCTCCTTTATGGAGGCGGTTGCTTTCAAGGGCTCGCAGGGTTGTACTTGCAGTGACGTATGTAGCTGATCTTGCCTTGGATATCCTCGCAATTGTGCAGCTGAACTACATAACCAGTACATCTGCATACAGCGGGTTGGATGCAGTCCACAGGCTTAAATACTTGCTTCTGCTGATTTGGGTTCTGTTCATGCAGTACATGTTTGCTGCTATCATTGCTGTGCCAGCCGTTCTTGCCACCCACGGCTGGCTGAATTACAAGTGGTTAAAACTAGATGCCAGGCTGTTGTTGTGCCCACCGATGTGGGTGGCACTGACAGTGTTACTTGTTTGGGCCATAGCAACGGTTTTAGTGCTTTTTGTTACGTTGGGGTTCTGGTACTTGCTGCTTGCTGATCTCAACATGTTGCTGACACTCTTGGGCGTGCCGCCACGCTGGCTGATCCGTAACAGGTTGAATATTGAGGCCGTACTGACACTGCGCTTGATGTTCGAGGGCCTTGTTGAGGCTTTACCTTCCGCACTCATCAGCACAGCTATCATCAACTCGCAACTGGTCACAGGAAATCTTGTAGGGTGGGGTTTTGCGGTGTTTTGGCTCAGCTTAGTGTCGTCGTTATACCGTGTGGCATTGGAGGTTTACAGGCTGCTCAGGCTCACTCATGATCTGGGTGTATGTTGTTTCATGACATCTATTGTGGACGTCTGCTATCATTTACAGCCGCATCCAGTTACTAGCCTGCCAGTTGCCACTGTTCCTGGACACCTTACTTCTGCAGCTAGCAGCACCCCCACACTTGCCCAGACCACAGCTTTGGGTAGTGTGCAGGAAAGTGAGGTGCAGGGAGCTTCACAGTCGGCAGCACAGGTGGGCAGCAAGAATGCCAGTGCTTGTGTCACACCTGCTGGCAGTATTCAAGGCCCAGCTGCAAGTACGGGAACAGACACTCAAGACGTTCACACAGCAAGAGGTTGGTGCGATATGAACTGGTGCTGCCGTGCAAGTACTACTAGTAACCAGGACACCATTCAGCATCCCTGTGGTCTGGCAGTATATGTGTGGGTAGTGTCGCTTCTCATCACGGGATGGATCATCTCTGTGTGCTTGTACATCATTTGCCCAGGGCTGTACACTTCTGTTCCCTATGGTGGTATGGAGTGCGGTGTTGATGGGCTGACTAGTGTGTGGGCAAACCTTGTTCCCTCTAGAATCACAACAGTTACCGAAGGCTTAACTTGCCTGGTTGAAAGTGCATTGTGACAGGGTCAGTTGCAGCTGTGCTTTGCTGACTGTGCATGTTCTAAGTACCGGCAAAGCCCCATGCAGTGTTTAAGAGCCTCTGTGGAGCGCTGCATTACTAAGACATCAAATTTGCCAACTTGGAACGCCTCTGTGTCACTCACATGACCAGACTAGCATGTCGAGCTCACTGTATCATGTACCCGCAGTGGAGTTGGCACAGGGTTGCACTGCATGCCATCAACAAAATTTAGTTCTGCTTGCTAGCATGGCGTGTTTCAGCTGCTTGTACTGCATGGTGGTGGCGGTGGTGGTAATGAGACTCGCTTCGAGTAGCTGTAGCATTGACCTAGCAGCTAGGTGGTGTCCACCAGCATAGGATGATATGTCAGGAATGAATGAATGAGCTCCGCGTAGCGCTTTCAAGACAGCGCTAGCGTAAGTTGAGGAGGGTAATGTGTGTGTCGGGGCGACTTCACATTCCCTACCGTTTATGTCAGGGTGCAACGGCTGGCTCCTATTTGTGCTTAAATTGCAGCACGTTGTACATGCAGACAATAGCACAGTGTGGTCTGCGGATAGACAGCTGACTCTAGCTATCCTAGCCAGCACAAGCAGGCACCGTGCCTGCCCGGATGCTGCTTGCAATTGCAGCATAGACACCGTACGTACCATCACCAAATAGCATTTCCAGTCGGTACAATGCTGGGCCGAATTCAATGGCTATCAACCTTGAACTCAAGTTGAAGTTGAAGTTGAACTTGAACTTGAACTTGAATGCAAAAGAAACCGCATGTGGTTTCCATTGCTTGCAGATGAGGTGGATGTCTACAAGGGTGGCAAGAATAACTACAAAGCAGTAGAGCAAGTACTGTGACGCGACCGATTGTGTGGTCGACCGATTCATGTCTGATCTGGTACAATCGTACTGCAAGTGCGACCATTGCTGTGTAGCATGTACTGCTTTGGTGCTACTTTGGCAGCAAGGGGCAGAATACACTTCATTTACATCATATGTTGTCGATCATATGCTTGAGTGCTACGATTATGTGTATGATGTGTCAGCTAAGGCCGATAGTCGAGTCAGCTTCGGCCAGTTGCCACGATCGGTGAGCAATTCAGAGTATATATGCAACACGTACACCGTTGAGCGGTGTTCTTGTTGTTCTCCCTACTTGTAGCGATTGTACAGCAGCACGTTGTAACATATTGCAGCATCAATGCAGTCTCTGCAAGTACTCGGCCCAGGCGACATGCAGGCCTGCAAGCCGAGGACTGTCCTGGCAGTGGCAGTTGGGCGAAACAACGATTTCCCTGGTCGTTAGCAGCAAGTTGCAGCAATGCAAGGCCAGTATGTGCATCGACCTCTCCGTAGCCTACGACGACCAAGCCCGATCGCAGGTCACCGGACAGATGCCACCTTCAAAAGTGTGGCTGTAATTTTGACAGTCACGCCAAAGCCAGCTTACTTGTGTACACACTCTCGACGCATGCATGTTACATGCCAGTCTGCTACTGCACTTGCACTTGTACTACCCAAATCAGACGATTACCTAATCTGGTACGTCAACTGCTCAGTGCCCCAGGGCAGACCAGGGCCATGCTACGCTTTGGCATGACCGACTCCCTGTGGCAACTAGAGCTCAAGGACATTTTGAAACCCTTGGCCTTTGCGATGTGAGACTTCTCAGTGGAGGCCTGGCGTGTACAGCAGCTGCTGCAAGTGGTGCCGCCTAGATATGCCGCGGGTGGACACTTTCCTTGCACTGAGTGGCCCACCGAGTATGTCAGGGCAAGGTTGCCAGAGCTTCCATGCAGCTGCTCTTGCGGAGCACTGTGCTGCCAGCCTCACGCTTGACCAGTCTCACACGATCGTGCAGACCTACAAGCTCTCGGCTCCCTTTGCACCTCAGAAAGCCATCTGCATCATCAGATCATCAGATGAAACTTACTAACTTATTGTTTATGCAACTTTTATGAACATTGCGTACATCTGCGAGATGTATGTCAGGGGCGATGCATATATTGTGGAGTCACAAGTGCCATGGTTTGTCACATTACGCTCATTGTTGCAGGCTGGGGGGGGGGTCTTCTTCTGCATTGCTGGCAACAACTTGTTAACACCGTACACCCTGGTTTCCCGTGCTTGCAGATGCTGACAATGCCGCTAAGAAGCCCAAGGGCAAGACTCTTCCTGAACGCGACACAGGTGTCACCGCCGGCCAGAATCAGGCTGTGCGTATATTCATAGTAAGTCTACAAGTTATCGCGTTTATCACGTCAATGGCAGGGTTTATTGCTGATAAATTTGCTGATAAATATGTAGAAATTTAAACTAGAATAGTAGAAAAGCACATAATCTCTGTTTCCCGCATAACCGCGTAGTAAACATTGTATATCTTGTTGACAGATATGTAGATATTGATTTATCAGCAGCTTACGTTTTTGGGCGCAAATGTGTAGATGATAAGATTTGCGTCACATATCTATCATCCTGCTTACGCAGGTTATAGCCCCTGATCCATTTATCCATCTACTGATTTGTAAGCCGTTAGATCTTTATTTTGTTATGTTGCTACGGGTGTCATAAACTTGCTACACATTTATGCACAGACTACGTGTTTACGTTACTATTGTTTGATTAGAGATTGTGACAATTGGGTTGTTGAGCCTGCAATCGGCTACGCAGTCATCTATCTGCGGTAACTGTATGCTTGAGTATGCTGCAGTACTACACATGTGGCACCCTCTTGTTTCAGCGTAGCGCCATCAAGATCTGACATTTCAGTACCATGGTACAGCTGTAAACATGATCATCACCGGACAAGGCTATACTTCTTGAATTACCCTGGATGCACTGACACAGGACCTCACTCCCAACTTAACCCTTAGTCGCAATAGATGTCGAATTCGACATCAGAAAAGAGGGGGTCAAAACCAGGCCCAATGCGCCTAATCTACGCACCGCACTGCCGGTCCGCCGTTATACCCTAACCCTAATGGTCCCTGCCGAGTATCCCACGGTGGCGTTGGGGGTCTGGTGACCCTCCATGCGCTTCAGGAATCAACTATAAATGCAATTTCAATACATGCCACTGTAAGCCAGGCTGTACAACATTCACAGCATGCCAGAAACAGGCCCGATACGCCACCTTGACAATTCTTCAATCTGCTTTGCTTTGCTTTGTTACATGGGAGAGCTACTTCGCTCATGAAGCCGCGCTACAGGGCCACCCCGCCGATATACGTGACCTGGCATCCAAAACCAGTGATGCCACCTCATGCAAACTCCACAACGGCACAACAAGTGAAGCTTCTTCAGCAACCATACAACGAGTATCATGCCATTGCACGGCATCTCATGCATTCCAGCTTGCGTGCCTCGACAGACATACGCCATGGCTCTGCCTACTGCACTGATGCACAGTTGCCCAAAGTGTTGCACGCAACGCAGACACCGTGCACATGCAGGACTCCTCAACAACCTGCAGCTTGGTCTCAAGATATTGACAACTCAAGGGCTTGCTGTAGATGTCCCATGTTCACATCTCATGTTGTCTACGCTCGTCGACATAACACACGTTGAGTCTTTGTTGCCACGGTGCTGTAGTTCCTGTACCAGGCTCATTCAGAGAAAACCCTGCAAGAGCCGTACCTGCAATGCAGTAGCAGAGGTAAAGGCTATGAGTAGCTCCAGTTACGATATTGCTGGCTGAGACTGCATATGTGCAGTAGTGCAGGTTTCAGCACCAGTGAACAATGATCACACAATAAGTATGGACAAGCGTCTGCTCCATGTGAGGTATGTTTGCGTTGCAAGTCCATGCTGTAGACAGCAGCGCCTGTCAAGTGTCTAACACTACACAAGCACCAGCAACAGTCCATGTCCATCTCACCTCTACAACGTCAATGGCTACTGTCCAAGTCTGTGCACTTGTTGCAGGGGATCTTGCGTCTACAGATACGTCAGGCCCTGGTGCCTTGGTGGGCACATCTGCAACCCAAGCAAGACTCTGATTCATTGCAGTGTGTATTAGGCTGTTGTTGACTTCTGTAATGGCTCATGCAGGCTGCCAGCAGCAATGACAGCAGTCATTGCTGCTGGCAGCCTGCATGACCAGCAGCGACATACAGCAATGCAACATTAGTATCATAGACAAAGTGCAGGGTACAAAGGCAGCAAACCAGACAAGTTGCACAATAGCTTCTCATTCCCCTTGTGCAGATTGCAGGCTATGCAGACATGGCATGTTACAAGCAGTTATGACTGCCAGCTGTCTTGTTAGACAAGCAACAACGAAAGGATAAGAATGTGCAGTTGCAAGCCCAGAGTCGCGTATGATGCTACTGTGCTGCCGGCCTGCAAATGCAGCAGCATCATGGATGAAAAGAAACTTATTGCCAGAACACGACACCATTGCTTCTATTCGTGTTAGCGTGTTACTGTGCACAGCTTCCAGCAGCAGGTTCAATAGGTACTCAAAAACTATGACAGTCCCTATGCGTCTTGTGACATGCTAAAGCCTTGCGCACTTGTAAACTCCAGCCAGCAATGCAAGCAAGCCACAGCCGATACCTGATCTGGCTGTCATTGGGCTGAACAGATGCCATGCAAGCCATGCTGGTGACTGTCCCTGTAGTACAGGGCAGTTGACAGTATCCTGCTCACCTTCCAGGCCTTGTCCAACAAAACATATGCTACTTCGCCCACGCCTATTACGCAGGGCTATGGGCTGCCACCTAGGCAGGCCACCATGAAGACATCAATGAAGTCTGACTGTGCCGATTTCTGCCGCCCTGTAGCGTTCACCTGGTACTCAATGAGCTGCTGCTGTTGCAATACGCAGGGAGCAGTGCCCGACTTGGCCCCATTGCTTGCACTGTTTGGCATGCATACAGCCTTCGGGTGACTGCATGTCCGGCCACTTGATGCTGTGACAACGACCGCACGGACAGTTCAAACATGGACCTGTGATTGCATATCTGCAATTAGGGGGTTATGGGAGGTCACAATGGTCTGAGTTGTCAGTGCTCATCGTGTCATGCTGGCTGTGCACTACAGTCTGGGCAAAGAGGGTCAGCAGTGCTACAAGCTACTATGCTTGATGGTCTAGCGTAACAGTTGACAAGCAAGGTACACAAACTAGTATCACCTGGTCCAGGGGTGTTTGATTGACCATGACTGCTGCCACATGGACGCTGCTCAGAAAGCGCCTGGCAGCTGATGTGTGCTCCAGTCAAATTGCAGCATGCACCTGCATACATCATGTTGGACACACTGAGCGTGCGGCCGCTACTACCCTTGAAGCCGAGGGTAATCGACAGCAATGACTATGATGCCAGATTCTGGTAAGCGCCCTCACTTGGTTGCACATGTAAGTGATGCAGAGGTAGCTCATCAGGGACGCAGCTGCACGTCAGCGGCAACACGCGACTATTGGCAGGAACGCCCGGCACCCTGTCAACTTCCCGACGCCGGAACGGTCCGCGGTCTCAAGTACCGTGTCATCTACGGCGAAAGCATCATCAGCAGCACTCGAACTGGTCGTAAGCCAAGACCCGCCTTCTTGCATACATCTTATCGCTGATCAGCGATAGGGATCATGTTTCGGAGCCAGCACCCAGGCTGATCAGTCATGAGTTCAACAAAGCCTCGTCCGGTACCCGAGCCCAGCCTGCAGCTTGTGGTTCCAAGCCTCTCAACGTGCCTAACCTCATCAAGGCAGCCCTTGCAGCAGCTCGCAAGCGTGCTCGCAAGGCCAAGCCCGTAGCAGTTCACTCTGCTGTTGATGTTGCAGTTGATGCTGGAAGCACAGGCTACGGAAATAGGACTGCCAAAATTCTATCCGGAAGCACGGTTTCTCGGGTTCGGGAAACATGGTCACTGCGGCAGAGACCAGGTTGCCAAATCTGGCCGGTTCCGTAAGGGGCGCTTACCATCAGTCTTCCGAAGAGGGGGAATCCGGAACCCGGAATTCCCCTTTGTAAGGGGGGTCATTTTCTCAAACGATACAGTATAGTTGTAGCTACTAGCTACAAGATTAATGCCCACGTTGCAACACACTGCTGCCATGTTGCCAGAGCAGCAACTTGTCCGAGAGACCTCTAGACCAGGCTATCATAGCTGAATTCCCACAGAACTAGCTTCTAAACAATGGCAGTGCTTCACCCCACAAAAAGCAACCCCACGATCATGACAACAAACCCTTCATTCTACTTCTGAGGTCCTGCAGGTTCCGCCCACAACCTGCCGGTGCTGCTTGAGCTGCTGCAGGCTGTGGTACTGCTGCTGGTACTGCCTCACTCACAGCAGGCACAGCCGGAGCAGCAGCAGGAGCAGCCCTCACAAATACCCCACCACCAGGTGAAGCAGATGCTGGACTGCTATCAGCACTAGAGACAGCTGCAGCTGGCCGGATCCGGCTCTTCTCCGCTTGCAACTGACTCATACGTGCTTTGAGAGCTTCCATAGTATTGGGTAGAGCAGATCCCCCTGGAGCTGCAAGTTTACCCGCCGATGAAAGGCCTTCCTGCGCACCTGCTGCTGCATCACTAGGCCGATGTTCGCTAAGCCTACCATGCATCGTTGTATAGACCCCAGGCCCGGCTGCGCCCTGGCCCGCAGAGACATCCAACACTGGGATGTCTCGCTGGCTATCACCTGCTGTACTGTGTTGCTGCGGGTGCTGGCCTTGCTGCTGCAGTTCATCGTCTATCCGCTTGAGCTCGCCGACAATCCAGTTCTTGAAGGCTGGTGTTGTGTCTGGCAGGTACATCGCCATGAGTTTGTCAATGGGCATGCCCTGCTCTTGACTGAGGTTGTAGATGTCCATCAGGACAGCACGCTGCAGAGCACATCAGAGATTAAAAAGTAAGTGTCACGGTCAACCTGGTTGGTCTTTGGCTGGTGCTGAGTTGCTGAATGACAGGAATACACACTGTGATGGCTTGAGGTGATTCCTGCACCTGAGCGTTCCCAACTGATTCAGGTAGCGCTTGACTCAAGTGACCGACTATATGAGACCATCTCCCTTGCAGCAAGTCACCACAACGGGCAGAACTACAGATGTGAAAGCGCAAATGATCTGCAGTTGCATACATCATGGCCACCTAGCATCTCAGTGTAAGGTAACAAGCGTCAGAGCTGAAACTTTTGTCATACAAAGAGCTTCTTCTGCGCACTTTGCGGCGCCAATGTAGCAGTGTTGGGGCAATGCCTTATAGATGCCCACCTTTTCACTGCTGTCCTTTGTTGTTGTCTGAATCAGTGCACTCAGCCGCCCAAACACATCCGACAGCCTGGCAACGATGCTATCCTTCTGCCGCAAGGCAGCCCCAGGAGTCAAAGCTGCTGCTCTGGCTGCTGCAGCAGTAACAGTGCTACCACCCACTCCTGCACCCCCTGCCCCAGCAGCTGGCCGCCCAGGGGTGATGGGGTTCTGAGCTGATGTGCGGGTTGAACCATTGCCTTGTAGGGTTTGTATGTTAAGATCTATGTAGGGGAAGATTACTGGCTTGCCGTCAGCTCCACTAGTTGAGCCCTGCTGTGGAATGTCAGCAGTGTACCTGTGAGCACAAAAAGGCAGTTCAGTTGATAGCCACAGCACAACTTTATACAGGCGCTGCACAATCTCAGGGTTGCAAATGCCCTGTAACAATTGGATGTTGAGGGTTTTGAGGGTTTCTTACTAGAAGTCAATAGTCAAGCGGCTTGCCATCAGCATTAGTGGCTCAACCATTGCTGTAGGATGTCAGCAGGGTACCTGGGTTTGTGACTGGGAACAGCAGCGCACAGGACACCTCAGCACAGGTGCTGCTAACCAATTTCATGAACTGGCAGAGCACTCTGCCATTGAATGACCTGGCTGCAGTGGGCTTGTTAGCAACGAGGCGCATCTCAAGTAACCGTGGCACTCCCAAACTATGCAGAAGCATCACAGCAAACAGATCAGCACAAGAACATCGTGTAAAGGCAGTCTAGAGTTGACCAACCTGTAGATGTCGGTCCCCTTGAGCTTGCACAGCTCATGCAGAATGGTCTTCACCATACGAAGCGGCTTGTCGTCTGCATGGCTGCGCCGCCTGATTTCATCAACACCCAGGGCTTCAAAGAAACCATGGATAGATAGTAGCAATGACCGCAGGTCGATTGTCTGCAGGGCAAATGCAAACATGCAAGCAGCAAACTGGGTGAGATCAGGTATGGTGGAGGTGTGTCTGTGCAGCGACACCGAGATATTGAAAGAAGCCACGGATGGAGACCAACAAGGACCGCAGGTCACAGGTCTGCAGAGATGAACCTGAGGCTGTGTGAAGCAAAGTGTGAATTTCTTGGCAGGACAGGAGAGAGAGAGAGAGGGGGGGGGGGCAGTTGCACGGCTGGATTGATTTCCAGTGTTTGTGAATGTAATTCGCTAGACCCTTGAACTCAAACAAGCCCCACTGTTGTTAGCATGAGTGTAGTCTGCATATGCATGAAGGCCACTGATGAGACACAGTGGCAAGTGGCGCAATGCGTCTGCCAAGCCCAGGCCTGTTTGCATGGGAGGTTTGTCCATGGCGTGTGTATGCTACAGTGTTTCTGTGGTTGTCATAAAACCCTGCAGTTGTTGGTAGGGTGCATATTGCTTCTTTTTAGTCTCTTGCTGGTCAGCGTGACCACATGTTGGTAACACTAGTCTCAAATGCATTGACAGCAGCAGCGGTGGTAATTTGGCGACAGCTGATTCAGCCAAGGCAGGGCACACATATTCCAACATACTTGCAATGGAAACATTGTCAAAACACGCCAGCGCAAGCAGCAAGGATAGCAGCACGCGGTTGGCAACGAGCCAACAACACACAATTGTGCGCAACAAAGGTGTTGTGGCCTTTGGTGAATGATGCACAGTGCATGCTGCACATCAAGCAAAGCACAGCCTGACAAAATCACAGTCAGGCTACATGCCAAGCACCTGCCCCATTATGAACTGACATCTGCCTCACACACCCCTGCTAAGAGCCGCCCATACTCACATTGATGAACTGCGGCAGCGCCTTAGTGCTCTTGATCAGGCACTTCACCACCAGATCTGCCCAACGCAGAGCCAACTGCTGCTGTGCTGCTTCATCGCCTGCTGTTGCTGTGAGCTCTGGAGGTATGTCTAACAGCAGCGTCAGCAGAGCGCTGAAGGTGTAGTTGCG
>NSMO01000299.1:3485-19174 GCA_002588565.1 Coelastrella sp. UTEX B 3026
TCAACAGGGACCTCGGGTGAGTTGACATATGCTGGGGTTGCCCACTGCTGCTTGACCGTTGTGGGTGTTGTTTGAGAGAGTTGCCTGCTGTTCATGCCGCATGCATTATGGACCACGTTATGCTTTAATTTAGTATAAAGATGGGTCGCTGCTGTCCCAGCCAATTCAGAACATCTCTACTAATTGTTCAGCAGGGTGAGTCAACGAACACTGAGTGGTGCCCACTGCTGTATGGCAGTTGAGAGCTTTGGGGGTTGTTTGGAAAAGAGTAGCCAGCTGTTTTGCCGCATCTGCTGAGAGCCTCATCTTGTTTTTGATTCATCACAAAAAGCTTTGCTGCTGTCTGAAGCTAGTTCAACACATTGTTATGTCACAACTCTGATTGCTGGGAGCTCAACAAGGACCTCGGATGAGGTGTTCAACACCGGCTAGTGCCTACTGCGGTTCAACGGTCTGCAGTTCCGGGTTGTGGTGGTTGTTGGAGCAAGTTGTTAACGGTAGGGAATGTGAAGTCGCTCCGACACACACATCACCCTCCCTCAGCTTACGCTAGCGCTCTCTTGAAAGCGCTGTGTGGAGCTCATTCATTCATTCATTCATTCATTCATTCAACAAGTTGCCAGCTGTTTTGCCGCATGTGCTGTGAGCCTCAATATGTCTCTGACACCACACACGACTGCCCCAATGCCACTGCTGTTCTTCAGAGAGGTCACCAAACCACACGTCAGTAGTAAGCTGTTATAGCCATGCAGGACAATCTACAATGTGCTGATGTTGCTGCTGCAGGTACCTGCTGCTGTTTGCGGCTGTCTATCCCCCAGCAGCAGTGTTCTGTCTCATTTACAACCTGGTCAAGGTCAAGCAGGACTGTTTGAAGCTGTTGGTGGTGTATCGGAGGCCTGTACCCGCACAGCTGAGAGGCATTGGCAGCTGGAAAACAGTGCTGACTGTGCAGGCAAGTGTCAGTACTATTACAGCGTCACGTTTTGCTATTTCTGCCATAATTCTCTGATTTTCCAAATGCTGTGTGAGACAATGATGCGTTTGATTGCGTGGTCAATTCTGTAACTTTCGTTTCTTTGTGAAATGATTGATTTAAGGTCAAGCAGGACTGTCTGAAGCTGTTAGTGGTGTACCGGAGGCCTGTACCCGCACAGCTCAGAGGCATTGGCAGCTGGAAAACAGTGCTGACTGTGCAGGCAAGTATATACACTGTTACAGCATCAATTGTCAAGTCTGTTGACCAGCCAACTTGCACAACTGTCTCTTCTAGTCCCCAAAAGCATTGGTGTTGCCCTGCTGGCAGCAGCAACACTACTAGTGTTCTGCGCATCTCACAACCTATGCACTACCTTCAAACCATGCAGGTGTTTGCAGCTGTCATCACCAACATATTCCTATCAGGTCTATCAACCGGCCAACTGGCGCAACTCCTACCGGCCCCCTTAGTCCCTGAAAGCACCAGGTTCGCCCTGCTGGCAGCAGCAGCAGCACGCCCGGGTGTCAGCACAGCAGCAAGCCAGATCCCACATGATCTGAGCTATCCCAGGGTTCCAACTACAGCAGGCAATCCTGCTGGTCCAATGTTAAATGTCTTACAAGACATCAGTACAGGTGTAGCTGGTGGATCAATCGAGATTGGAAATGAGATTGTTGCACGATCTGGTGCATTTGGGGGATATGATAAGACTACTGCTGCATTTGAGGCAGCAAAGATGTGTCCAAACAATGGATCTGCTGCATTTGCATTCGGTCCAAGGTTTGCTAGATCTGGTGATCTGAGTGATCTGGGTTGCAGCAGCAGCAGTAGCAGTGGTTACTGTCCCCTAAACCAGAGTCCAGCAGGGTGTGGTGCGTTGCAAATGTCTGGCTCGGGACAATGCACCATGTCAGGCAATGCATCTACTGCTGGTACTGCTGCTGCTGATCATCTGCTGTTGTTGTTTCTGTTGGAGCATCTGCTGGTGCTGGCTATGTTG
Source organism: Coelastrella sp. UTEX B 3026 (assembly GCA_002588565.1). NCBI lineage: Eukaryota > Viridiplantae > Chlorophyta > Chlorophyceae > Sphaeropleales > Scenedesmaceae > Coelastrella > Coelastrella sp. UTEX B 3026. Next base: position 5,465 of record NSMO01000299.1, read on the forward strand.
CTGATTATGTGGCTGATTCCAGCTGAACCTCCGGTTGTTAGAGATGCTGCAAGGCAGCAGCAGCTGATCACAGCCAAACTGCTACAGCAGCAGCAGCAGCATGGTTTGGGCAGCAGCAGCAGCAACAGCAGCGGTCACAAGGTTGCAGCAGAGCCTCGTAAGGTGCATGCCAACCCTTTGTACATGGAAGTTGCTGCTCGACCATCAGCTGCTGCTGTTGGATCCAGCATTTGAGCCTTTTTTGAGGCTCTCTTGCCATTTTGATATGTGGCTAGTAGTTTAGCATGTCCGCCTTAGGACTGGTATGGCGACTTGCACAGCTAGTACTTGCAGCTTGTTGTTGTTGTACAGCATCTGCTTGTTGGTGCATCTTGGTTATTATCAATTGTCTGGGAAGATGTCGGCCAGATGAGTAATCGCCTCTGCTGGTCAGTGGCAGGTGATGTTGGGAGATCGCTTCAGCAGCAGCAGCAGCAGGGCATAGTCAGCAGCGGCAGCAGCAGCAGGCAGATGATGGCACAGCCTCGCAAGGTGCATGCTGACCCCTTGTAAACAGATACTGCTGCTTGGCCAGGCAGCTGCTGCCTTTGGATGCAGCAACAGAGCTGTGCTTTCGTGTTATCATATGCGCCTCCAGAGCTGATTTTGTATTACTAATTAGTAAGGACTTGTTGCATGTTATTGTTGTACAGCATCTGCTTGTTGAAGCACTTTGCTGACTACTAATAGATTGGTGGATGGATATAGTCGCTGTCAGTCAATGAACCTGCTATGCTGTAGTGTTAGTGTGTATACCACTTACTGCTGCAGCAGCAGCAGGAGTAGATTTTGGTCAGCGGCAGCAGCAGCAAAAGCCAAGCTTCGAGGTGTGTGAACAATAGATCTGATGGGGATCTCATGATGAGACTCTCATGATGGCCTTGAAAGGGGTGGGTTACATATGGCTTGTTTACACTCTCAATGGTTCACTGTCTGGCTCTTGACATGGCCAGCAAATGCACCATGATTAAGCTGAGCATAGCAGTTATCATATGGCATGTCATGAAGGTGGTACTTGAAACACTGTGAAAGTGACTGAGGTCAGGTGCGCTGGCAATAGCTGCAGCCCAGCGGTTATGCATGGGAGTCGCCACCCGAAGAGTGGCGACCTTGACCTCCACCCAAGGAGGGTGGCGACCTCCACCCAAAGAGCTCTCCGACGGTCCTGCTCATGGTGAAAAGTATACTAGCCTACGTACTACTAGCGCGTAGTGAAGAGTACTAGCCTAGTGGCGCTGAGCGCTCTGAGCCAAACACTTGTTTGTCCCAAAGAGCCTTGCAATCGGGGCAATACATCTCAGTCTCTTTTACATGTAACCAATATGTTGGGCCGCTCGGCAGTCACGTGACCAAAGGTACTCTAAAGCTTAACAAATCCATCCTGCCTTATTGCCAGCCCTATACTGATCGCAATCGTGCATTGACCACAGCAAAAGGATTGCCACTGTTCAGACACTGTTGCTTGCTGCACACAGTCCAATCAACACACCCTAAACCTCTCAATGAATGCATGAACCCACACCATGCATACAACGGTATATATGACTCACAATCATGATGTAGTACATGATGGTAGCAGAGAAATAGCAGCATAGTTGCTCACCCCTTGCGGCACTGTGGCCACCAGCAACAAAATCACATCACCTATTACTGCACAAGGCCTATCAGCAATCCAATCTGATAGGCGTATACAAAAATGTACCTGCTCCACCGCAAGGTGCGTGGAAGAAGCAGGGTGTGGCTCATCTGGCCAACACAATCATCTATCCTGTTTCCAGTGGCTCAGTCACTTTTACAGTCACTGACCTCCCTGAACGGCCAGGGCGCCATTCAAGGCGCATGGCAATGCAAAACATGCCACGCGGTCCAGCCTGGCGATCTGGCATGCATACATAACACCCAGCTAGGCAGATCATGACTTCTGCATTTTGGACTTGTCCCAAAACTCGAGACTTCCACATGACTGGATGGTGTGAGTGATATAAGCTACATAACACCTGCGAACTTGGGGACTGTGTTGGCCTCTGTATGGCAAACAGCTGAGTTGAGAGCTACCGATGTCCCATGCCAACCTCCAGGGAACTTCACTTCGCCGCCAACTTCACTGTGCCAACTTTGTTATGCTGCTCGATTTCGAGTATAGCTGTAAACTGCTGTCAAACTGCTTGTCACTGCTGCCTTCGTTTGCTTCTTGCACAACTCAGCTCCAAAGTGAAAGCATAGGTCTATGCTGCTCCGCACTTAGAACTCGAAGCCCAGACCTTGTCCGACGGAGAAGCCTGCGTGAAATATCAATTAGGGGAGGTGTGTTAGTAACGCCATGATGGAACATACGCATCGCTGTGTGGACTATGAACTACTATCTTTCACAGTACAGCAAGTACTGCCATGGCTTAGCACACTAAGGGGTGCACACGAATGGCATAGCCCACTAACCCATTACAACACACACAGCTGTATGCCCTTCACGTGCTGTGGGGGATTTGGTACTACATGCTGCACAGCTGCTGTACCTCTATGGCGGTTGTTAACCCTCAAAACCCTCAAAACCGGAGAAAAACCTGACAGTTCTAAACAGTGCAACTATTTCGTCGGAAATACCAAGCCAGAACAGGTAGGCAACTGTTACAAATGTAGTGCATCCTGCTTTTGCCACATGCTACACAAACACAAAGCCACAAAGTGTAGACGGCGCGGCTTACACCTCGCTGATTTGGAGACTCACCCGCCAACTCAAAGACGCCCTTGTGTGCGATGGCTTCTACTAATAGAATGCCGAAGAACCCGAGCATAGCTGCCCTGTAGGATGCAGACACAGAACATATGGCATCTGTCAGCGCCATAGTAGCACTCCGGGAGACAGCTGTTGAAGATGCGCAAACTTGACCATACAAGGCAGTGAAAAGCCAACACGGTACCACTGGCAGACTCGTGCACAACTGAACGCCACCCATGCAGTGTCACACGCAATTCAGGAATCAACTCCACCACAACAGCAGCAGGTACCAGCCAAGTTCGTTGTAAAGCATGCAGCCACACGGGCGTGCTGCATTGCATCTGATGATTGTGGCATACCTCCCATTGATCTTCTCTGCGAATCGGACGAAGCCAAACTGTGATTCTGGGGCTGTGGGATTGCGTGGTGGTGCGGTGACGCCCTTCGGCAATTGCTGTGCACGAGTAGCTACTGTACGACGTAATAGGCTGGGCCTAACTGCTGCTGGTTGTAGTTGCCTGCCGCTGGTGGAAGCCTGCAGGGCCATACGCTGAGGTGCACAAGCGAAGCTAGCCATTGTAATCGTGTGGTGAACTGTGTGGCAAGTGCAACTCGCAGAGCAGCAGTGCATACAAGCAACAAAACAGACAATTGACTGTAGTAAGGGTGCGAGCACCTGGTGCACAGCTACCAACTTGACAGCGGTCCCTGTTGGTTTGTGCGATTGTGGGTTCAGTCCACTGAAGAAGTGACCATCCGGGTATTGAAGCACAGCATACCCATTGCAATACGCTAGACATACTTGGAACAAGAAACACTTCGTCTCGCCCGCCACTGCTGAAGCTGCTGTGCCGGTCGGGTGCTCAGTGCGTAAGGCCCGCAGTATTGTTTTACTGTAGAGACCAATATATACCACACTAAGTCTGTTTGTTTACGGTGATAACATGCTTGCGGGACAGCTAGGTCGATCTGCCAGCACGGCAGTCCCTGCTGCTGTGCATGCTGCAGCACCCAGCCAGCTGAAACATCCGCTCGTGCGACAACGCTCGAGATGCCCCCCGTTGCGAGCAGCAGATGAAGCTAGAAAAGTCGAGCTGGATCTTGCAGTACAGATGAGCAGCCCACAAGGTAACATTGCGTATGCACCGCTGCACATCAGCACAGCATCAAGTAACCTCAAGCACTCTAGATACGCTAGAAGCAGGAGTAGAACATGTGCCGGGTAGCGGCCCTTTCCATACAGCATATAGAAGTTTGCTTGTCATTCTATGTCGCACGAGCTTCACCTCATCAACCAACATTAAGCCCTAGGTTTTCTACACACTAAACCACCTAAAGTTTAAGTTGCTAGTCAAATCTACCTATTACAGGAAGCGCCGTTCAGCGTGGTTATCGCAGTATACTAGACTCCCGCCTCTGTCTCAGCAGCAACAGCCTCCACAGCTTCCTGCAAGCTTGAGTCTACAAGAGCTGTCATGTACGGCTCACTCCGGATCGCCCTCATGTAGACCTGAGTGCCATCATATTTTACAAACAATCTCTGACTTGGTTATGCTCCGCACATGTCCACAAAATACACTGCGTCTAGCCAATGCCTGCCTGTGTGCGTGTCAACAAACCCTGAACCCTAGACCCCAAAACTTTATATATCAAACCCCAAACAAGTGTTGTTATCTGCAGGATCTCAGCTCGCTTATATCTTATCTAGTGGCGACGGCAACGAGCAGGTGCTGTATGAGCCAGCAGTTCGGACATACCTCACAGAATTGCAGCAAGAGCGAGACATGGAGGCAGCAATGGAAGCAGCAGCAGCAGAGGAGGCAGCAGCAGCACGAGAAGCAGCAGTCAGCAGCAGCAGGTGGGCAGATATACTCTTTCTAAGCATTGCTGTGCGGTTTTGGGTTGGGTTGGTGCATCTTGTTCATTTCTTTGAAGCTTGCACTGGGTTACTGGGTTTCTAAGTTGCAGGTATTACAAGTGAGCGGAGGTCACACGTGAAGCAGTCTATAAGTGGCAGCAGCAGCAGCGGCGGCGGCAGCAGCAGCAGCAGTGGCAGCACATGAGACGCAGCAATCAGCAGCAGCAGGTTGGCATCTGGACAGCGTGTCACAGCTATGCTCAGTTCATTTGCACTGTAAATGTAAAGTAGTCTCTTATCGTTGCAATGATGTTTCAGGATGTGTTGCAGTTGGTTGGTTAAGATTACGCCATTGTGTGTTGATGCTGCCAGCAGCAGCAGTTACATCACATCAAGCGAAAAGATCCGCCGTGGGATGTACGTTGATGCAGTTTATTGGCTGAAGCAGCAGCAGCAGCAGCAGCAGCAGCAGTAGCAGCAGCAGCTATACCACCAGCAGCAGCAGCAGCAGGTGCAGCAGCACCAGGTACATCATCGTCATCGTCATCATCATCATCATCGTCATCATCAGCAGCAGCAGCAGTAGCAGCAGCAGCAGCGTCTAAGGATCCTTCTAGGAGAAATGCGTGTTTGTTAGTGCTTCAGAAGCCAGCAGTGTGCATGTTGCTAGATGATTTGGCAGCGGCAGCAGCGGCAGCAGCAGCAGCAACATGACAAGCAGCATTCAGCAGCAGCAGGTGGGCACGCAGATGACTTTCTCAACTATGCTGAGTTGTTGATCTGTTAATTTGCTGATTGAACCACTCACTTTTTAGTATGGTTCACCCAGCAAGGCTGTATGTAATCTTGGTAGTGTTAAACACAGTCTGTGTGGCGGCTCTCCAGCAACCATGCAAGCAAGCGGCATTCATGCACAAACCAGCTGTAGCAGCAGCAGCAGCAGCAGCAGCTGTGCCAGCAGCAGCAGCAGCAGCTGTCCCAGCAGCAGCAGCAGCAGACACCCCAACAGCATCACCAGCAGCACCATCCAGCAGGCAAGTCTTATCAGGCCCTGAGATTGAACAGTCATCTAACAGCAGTGCAGTGCTGTGCACCATACTGGGCAGAGGAGAAAAGCTACACAGCAGCAGCAGCAGCAGCAACAGCAACAGTGCCACATTCAGCTGCTGTGCATTATGTCCCTGTCTGCGCATTCTGGTCAACGTTGCATTCATCAAAGCAGCGGGCACCCTGCTTCAGGCACATTCCCTCAGATACTGTCTATGTTCCTGAACATCAACATATGCATATGTTTATGTTAGGGTCATCATCTCCAGTGTAGGAAGAGTAAAATAGTCACCTCTACAAACAGCAACGCCTTCCGGTTTGCCAGCAGCTGCTGCAGCACACAAGTCAGCAACAGCCCAATGCATCAGCTGCAAACTGCTGTGGAGATTCTTGTGCCACCATTCTGGTTGTTCCTGACGGGTCGTATCAACACAGCAGCAGCAGCAGCTGGCAAGAATGTTAGAGCAGCAGTGCATTGTAGCAGCAGTTGCAAAAGCAGTGGCAGCACCAGCAGCAGTAAAGTGAAGGGGTGGTAGAGGGGCGCTAGGAATGTTTGATTTCAGTAGAGCAGCAGACACATTGCAGCTGACTTCAGAGCAGTGCAAGGGTGCCAGCGGCAGCAAATGCACGCTTGTAGGTAGCAGCAAATGCCAGCAGCACAAATGCACGTCCACCGCCGCGAGCAAATGCATGTGCGCCGGCAGCAGCAAATGCACGTCCGCCGGCGGCAGCAAATGCACGTCCGCCGACAGCACACCCATCAAGCAGCAGCACAGCACAAATGCCAGCAGCAGCAATGCACGGGTGCCAGAAGAGGCTCAGCATGACACAGCAGCTTTACCACAAGTGACAACATTGATGAGACAGTTGCAAGGCGCAGCCAGCCTTTGTAGTAGCAGCAGGGATTACACTAGCCTTGCTCTTTGGGGGAGGGGGGGACCAAGGCCCTTGGGGGGGGGGACCAAGGCCCTTGTAACAGCTTCAAAGCTCCTGACACCAGCTGCCGCATTGGCATTATCAGCAGTGTCAGAGCTGCAGGTAGCTGGAAGCAGCAAACTGGTGTCTGGTTCAGCTGTGCTGCATCATGCAGCACCAAAATAGTCCACTTTGAGTGCATCATAAGCTGGTGCGGCCTTACATTTGGCAGCTTGGTGCATTTGTGGGCTGTGTTGCTGCTGGCCTGCCTGCCTGCGAGATTGCTGAGAATGTGGAGCTTCATACGAAAGTCGAGCCGACTTTGAGTGTCCGCCCAGCAGTGCTGACCACAAGTGTACATTAGGGACAGCTCACACTTGGCCGAATCTTGTGTTTTCTCTTGCAGTGATCCAGCGGAAGCCGGCTACGACGTCTCCGACACCTGGGATGACGACGAGCTCATGCGCCGGATCCGGGCCGTCCGCGAAGCCGAGCGCGGGCAAGTCGTCTCCGACATCTTGTACCTGGAAGCCCTCCGAAGACTACAATCTGCCGGGTACCAGCTCCTCAACAACTTGGCCCTTTTAGCGCCCAGCATATCCCAACCGCCGGCGGACTTCCTGTCGGCCAAGACCCTTCAGGGTAGCAAGCTGCTATCGCCGGCGGTCATCGACGCTATCGTCAGCTACATGGCAAGCACTTTCAACGGCGGAGATGCAGCTCTGATGAACGCAGCGAGTCCGCCGAAGACGCCTCTAAGCGTGGATCGCGTGCAAGCCGCGAGGCTGTACGCGGGCTTGCTGGAGTTCGGGTACTTCGCGGCAGCGCTAGAGGCGGAGTGTTTGCGGACGGGAGTGCGGATGGGGGAGGACAGCGGCGAGATGATCGCGTATGCGGATAAGCTGCCGTCAGAGCAGCTGCGGCAGATGTGTGCTGTGAGAAGGTAGGCGTGTTGTCATTTCTCATCATCACGGTTGCTCATAGCATGAACAATATTCTATAGAAATGCTGCAAAGATTCAGCCTGGCAACAGATGGGGTTGCTTGCGGTGTTTGTGCTCTTGTAATAAAGCTTGCGATTGCAGCACATTATCTTGCAATTTGCAGGTGCACAGGATAGGTTGCTCTTGTTGTCACATTGCACTCGCAAGGCCACAGCTGGCATCTGCTGTTGCGGTGTCTGCAAGAGGCGATCAACATGGCAGTTGTGGCATTGTTGACCTGTCTGCTAGTTGGTTGCTGCTTACAGCTTGATATTACAATCTGGTGTGTTACATCGGCAGGCACATATTCGGCTATTATGCCCCAAACACACTGCAAGTCACTCTTTATATGTAAGATAGATTAGATGTAGGGTGAGGGTGTGGTGGTCATTCAGGTAGTTTCAAGTTAACAACTTGCTGACATGCAGCGTTGGTGTCTGTTTTAGGGCTTCACGGCTGAGTCAAACACACACTATGTCGGCTATGCTGCTCTTTGTGTTGCAACAGCAAAAGACTCGCACTACTGCTTCCACTGCTGCTGCTGCTGCTGCTGCTGTGCCTGCAGTGCTGACGCCTGGTGGGGTGCAGTCCGCCACATAGGCACCGTCTTCGGCCTAAAACCCAACGAGGACCCCTTCGATTCCTTTGGCCTACCATATCCGGATCTATCCGTTACAATATCCCAAATAATGATGGAGCCCGCTGCAAACATGTGGGAGCATTTCAACACGCCTGGCTCGTCCGCTAAGTTAGCTGCTCGTGCTGCGGATAAAGCCGCCCGAGGGTGGTCCGGTGATGGCCCGGAAGAGGGTTCGCTCCCAGACGCCGACTTAGTATCGTTTGAGTTCGAGTTGTTTCAGAGGTTGTTGCTAGAAGCAGCCGTGTATGGGAGTGTGTTATATGGGGCAGAGCAGTGTTTAGAGCAGCAGTATGGATACAAGTTGAGCAGTAGAAGAGATAGGGAAGAACATGCTGGCAAGCCGCCACTGTGAGTTGGGATACTACCCCAACTTGAAGCCAATTCGTCACATGCACCCATGCCTTGCATCTGTCACATTATCCAACATGTACCCCGGAATCTGGGTCTTGGTTTTTGTTTTTTGTGCTTTGTATGCAACAGAATGAGCAAATCCCAAGAATCTAGCTCAGCTAGTAGCTGTTCAGCGCCGTTTGTCATCCAACGGTGTAGAGCTGCTTTCGCTCGGTTCGCAGCAGCGTCATGGCTTCCGACGTCAACAGCAGAGCAGACCGGCGACGGCCCCGCGAGACGCCTTACTCTGGGAGTCTGCGGAAGTAATGACAGCGACCTCAAGTGAGCTGTGAAGATTCTTTCTCTTCGTCCAGCTTCGATGCCGGTTACAAACGCGCGGATTTGTTGCAAACCCGGCGTTTGGGTGATCACCAGCTGACGGAGAGCGGGCCAAGCGCCCGCTTTCAGGTGTTCAGCCGCTGGCTGCGTCGGCGATCATGCAAGTGAACACAACTCAGCTCGGCGAGTTATTTGCTCAGGCGGTTGGCCTGCCGGAGTCCCCGAAACACACCGACTAGCTGCATGTCTGCATATTTGGCATGAGCCGTCGTAAGGAATCATGTCAGACACAAAAGCAGCGAGCGACCGGCGGACGCATTACACGGCTGGTGACGGAGCCGCTCCTCGGCGGACACTGGTCGACCTTCAACGCCGGATACAGATGAGATGGGGTAACATATGGATGGCAAGCACTATACCATTCACAAAGAGAGCGGCATTACCGAATGCAATGCGTCTGCGGCAAACAGAACGAAAATGACAAGACACCACCGCGCGCTGGCTTCGAACACAACACCCAGCACTAGCTGAAAACCATCGTCACAGCAGCCCTACATATCTTCCTGTGCCCACATCCGCGCCTCCAGCTCTTGCGCCCTTTTCTGGTTCATACTCTTGAACATCTCCTTCTCAAATCCATTCGACCTGTCAACGCCATCCCAGTGCCGCCCTGGTCGAAGGTTGTAGCGGTTTACAGGTGCGGCTACACCGCGGCGCAGCCAACTGTGCGGGGGGACCTCCTGAGGAATGATGAACCCTACATCAGCACACAATGTCAGCAGGTGTCACAACACTGAGGTACATGTTGCCACCTCTTATATCAGCCCAGGTACCAGCCCGCACTTTGCTTGGCGGTAAACGTGGCTGAGCCAATGCAACAAGATAGATGCGCTGGCAGAGCTGCAGTGACATGCTAAATGCTGTGCAATGCTGCACAGTGGGCTATGCATATACACTGTGCAGGCATAGGGTATCACTGCACCCTGCCGCAGCAGGCACGTGGGGTAGATACATCCAGTGGTCTGAGGCACACACAAAACCTGGTGCAGCACAGTGTCTTAATATACAGACTGGGCTGTGCTATGGATTGCCGATGACAAACAAGTTCAAGTTTGAGTTGTTGTTCTTTGCTTTGCAGCTTGTCAGCCATTAAAGCCTTGCACACTGCCAAGCAGGGCTGCAGAAGATAGCACTATAGCTCTCAAACACAGAGAAGCTGGGCGCAGATGGATTACCTATACCAGCCTCTGTAACAATTAGTGCCGGCAGATCGCGCTTCTTCCTGCTTTTCAGCGTCCAAACCCTTCCAACAGGGCTATTGAGCGATGTAAACAATAAACTGCCGCAGAAACTGAACCAACCAACTCTGCACCGCAGTCCCACCTGACTCCTCCATTGCAGCTCTGTTCGCCTCTGTGATGACTGGCGCTGGCAAATCAAACACACTCTTCTTTTCACTTTTCAGCTTCCAAGCCGTGGCAGCTATCAAAACTATGCAAGCCACAAACTGGTGTATAAACCAAACCATGTCCCTGCCTTTTCCAAACCTGTCAGCCATCACACGCCAGGGAGTTGCATGGACCATCTAATTGCAGAAACGAGCATCAGCAGATGTTATCGGTCATCTCTGCAACACCGTCCCACCTGACTCCTCCATTGCCGCTCTGTTCGCCTCTGTGATGACTGGCGCTGGCAAATCAAACTCGCTCTTCCTCTTGCCTTTCAGTTTGCCAGCCATGGGGTCACCCCATCGATCACGCTCTTTCAACTCGGTGTCCGCATCTACATCAAAGCCTCTGCGGCAACAACATGTAACACACATGGTTGTGAGATGGTAGCAGAAGTGTTGACTTGAGCTGATACATGACTATGCTGAGATCATCGTTGCATACGGTAGGGAATGTGAAGTCGCCCCGACACACACATTACCCTCCCATAAAGTTACGTTAGCGCTCTCTTGAAAGCGCTATGCGGAGCTCATATATTCATTCATCATTGCACCACAGATGACAAAAGCAAGAGCTTAGTGCACTGCTGAGTATGCAAGGCCGAACTGGTTGAACTCCATGACATTGGGTGTCCCCATCTACCAGGTTTCAACTGGACATCAGTGATAACATAAAAGCCTCTGAAGCAACAGCATTCCTCGTGCTGCTGCCGCTGCCTGCTGCTGCTGACTGCCTATTCAGCTGCTTCTTGCTGATTGTCTGTCAGTATATTTCACACACCCTACACATACAGGATGTACAAAGAAGCATCACAATGATGATTGTTACCCGTGATCGATAGCCTTACGGCCATCGGCTCCGTGCCTGATGTTTCACAGGAGGGTCGTGAACAACTATTATTTCCTTCCTATGTATGACAAAGAAGCATCATGTATGTGATACACACATATGTACCAGATCCAGAGCAGGCGGGTACCAGGTGCACCTATGGAAGGACTTCGCTGCCTCTCGTACTGCTGCTGCTGCTGCTGCCGCCACTGCTGCCGCTGCCCGCTGCCGCCTGCCTAGAAAGCTGCTTGTTGCTGAAAGTTGCTCACACATTTATAAACAACTAACACATACAGGATTTACAACGCAACTTTATGTACACGATGCACACGATGCACACAAATGGCACATACATGCATATAAAAAATCAGGCGCACCTATGGAAGGACTTTGCTGCCTCTCGTGCTGCTGCTGCTGCTGCCTCGACCGCGGCTCGCTGTTGCGCCAAGCCGCCTTTCCAGGCCACATTAATCTCTTCTGGAGGAGGCTTCTTCTGACGAGCTTTGGCTTGCTGCAAGACATGACGAACCAGACAGCGCACTGCTCGGTTACGGCCACATGTAACATGACAGGCTTCACAAATGGACTTGTGGAGACCGGGGACCTCAATGCATCGTTGACACGCAGGCATCCAATTGGGCTCCTGATCGTTGTGAGCCAAGCCTAAAGTCACCGAACAAAACTTACTGCTGCGCATGGTGCGACTGGCCTGACTGTCAATTCCCGGCACTGCTGGTGACTAGTAGCAAGCATACGGCGGTTTTAGGCAGACAAATAGGTGCTTGAAAGTAAGAGAGCGCGTGTCACACCAATAATGCAATAAAATAACACACTCCATAGCGGTGTACTTCACAAAAATTGTGTTCAGTAACGCATTACGTCATCCACATGCAATTCCTGCAGCATTCACACCAAGCTCATTGACTGTTGAAATGCCTACCTGTTCAGTATATTCCTCCGCAGTGATGACCTTGCCGGTGGCTTTGTCGCGATACACTGTGGCCTCACCTCTCCCTGCTGCCAAGCGCCTGCAGCAGCAGCAGCAGCAGCAGCAGCAGTGTGGTTTGAACATGTTGTGATATCGAACATGTTCTGACATCAAAAATGTTCTAATCAGGACAAGGTAAAGATGTGATGGTTGTGCACTTGCAAGTCAATCTTCTTCCTAAGCACACACCACTGTGCACTCAGCAAAATACAGAAAATGTGCTGAGCTTCATCCAAATACATGGTAATATATAATAATGATCTGCTAAGCTGAGACCCAGACTGCATGACTGCACTGACAACATACTGGGGGACATATATCTGAGCTACCCACCACCCATAGCACTATGGCCATCGGCCCCGCGCCCCATTTCAGAGGCGGAAAACAGCACCCAAAGCAGTGATTCTGTCACTGCCATACTTGCATCGAAAGCGCAAACCCCAAGCATCCATCAAATAACGAGTGATGTAAGGGGGACATGATGCATCCTAGCTTAGATCCAGACTGCATGACCGCACATGGCTGTCGCCTGTAGAGGTAGATATACTGATCACTGTTGCGGCAGGTGGCGGCATCCAGTTTAGTGCGTAGCAAAGAATCAGGTCGGCAGGATTGCAGTTGAGAAACATGGCTTTGACAACAGACAGTTCCTGCAAATCCATTGCAGGTGTTGAGTCTGCCACAGCACGGCTTATGTATTGCAGCGGGCAACAGCGGCCAACAGCAGTGCCTACCCCAATGCACAGTGACAACTCGACTTCAAACAAGGTGGTTGTTGCAAACATATTGCAGGGGTCGTATCTGCCACAGCACAAGTCCGCAGTTGCAGCGGCCAACAGCTGTGGCTACAATACGAGCACATAGAAAATATAAACACATGAAGAACAGCTCTTACCTTCTCTCTTCTGCTTGTGCTCTCATCCTTGCAGTTTCCTCGGCTAGTTGCTTACTGCTGACCAAACCAGCAGCAGTACCATCACCCATGCGTTTGCTGCTGCCACCAGCAGTAGCAGCAGCCCCAGGACTAGCGCTGCGCTTTCGCCGTGGCGGTGATATATCCCGATCTGCTGCTGAACCATGCCGCTGTCGGCCACGCCGGGGCGGAGATATATCACCTGCTGCTGCTGCTGCTGCTGGCGGTGAATCATAGCGCCGGCGTCTCGGCGGCGATAGGTCCCCTCCTCCTCCAGCAGCTGCTGCTGCTGCTGGGGGTGATGAATCGTGTCTGCGTTTCCTAGGCGGAGACACGTCCCCGGGAGAGTCATGTCGCGGTTTACGGGGTGGCGATAGGTCCCTGCTGCTGCCGCCACGCCTGCCTCCTGCTGCTGGTGGCGAATCATGCCGCTGCCTGCCTCCACGCGGAGGTGGCATACCGCCATTTGCTGCTGCTGCTGCTGTCGGTGGGGAATCGTGTCTTCTCCGCCTGGGTGGTGATATGTCCCCTACTGCTGCTGCAGGTGAATCATGCCGCTGTCTGCCTTTGCGTGGTGGTGACACGTCCTTCGCTGCTGCTGGCGGTGAATCATGTCGCTGCCTGCCCCTGCGTGGAGGGCTAAGGTCCTCTGCGCTTGCCGCTGCTG
>NSMO01000300.1:0-15913 GCA_002588565.1 Coelastrella sp. UTEX B 3026
GTGGGCATCGGAGGCGACCCGTTCAATGGAACAAACTTTGTAGACTGCTTGGAACGATTTGTCAAGGATCCACAGGTGTGCTATCTTGTTGCTGATTGACAAGCTCTGCTATCTACATATAAGTCTGTACTCAATGACATGCTTTGTGATTCTCATATGTTTTTATACTTATAGACATGCTTTGCAATCCACGCTGCTGGTCTGCGTAACTCTGGTGCTACTGCCACTGCCGGTACCACAGTCACTCTTGATTTCTCACATTGTTCACAGCAAATGCACAGAGCTAGTCGGTCTAGTCGGTCAATTGTTCGGTATCGCTGCTGCTGCTGCTGCGGCCATGCTGCTGCAGACTGAAGGCATCATCATGATCGGTGAGATTGGTGGCACGGCCGAAGAGGAGGCAGCGGAGTTCATCATCAAGTCTAAGACACAGAAACCAGTAGTCAGCTTCATTGCAGGCAAGTCCATTTACAGCACATTCTGCAGTCTGGTTGCGTGGGTATCCATGTCTGTTACAGGCTGTGCTGGTAGGTGTGTGTTTTGTTTTTTGTGGCTTACCCCTGAGTTAAAGAGTCAAACAGCAGGGGGCTCATAGTGATCGCTTTCATACAATTGTTGTTGGGAATGCGGCTCTATTACGGGTTGAATTCAGCCCCTAAATGCGATACTTATGCTTTGTAACACTGACTAAGCAAATTTAAGAAGATAGATGCGCTGGCACAGCTGCAGTGCCGTCCTAGGGGTCGCCACCCAGGCCTGGTTTATGCTCATGACGACAGGCTCCGACGCTGATTGTTTTGTCATTACTGCAGGGTTGACTGCGCCGCCCGGCCGTCGCATGGGCCATGCTGGTGCCATCATTAGTGGAGGGAAGGGTAAAGCATCAGATAAGATTGCTGCATTGGAAGCAGCAGGGGTTGCCATCAGCAAGTCACCAGCACAGATGGGAACAACCATGAAACGTGTGATGATGGAACGAGGGCTGTTGAAAGCCAGCGGGCATTAGCAGCACCTTCCACAGTAATAAGTTTGCCACTGTGTGTCATCATACCTTGTCTGCACTTGAGCTGACTCAAAGGGTGGCGGTTTGTCCGCCACTGGTTGGCACGAGACTGGGTGGTGAATGGATCTGTTGGCACTTGGTCGGACCCTGGTTGGTTACATACCATACGGCACAATCGGCAGTTGTTTCAAGCGGCTGCTACAATTTGTGTCGGCCCTGGCCTCGGGGCGACTAATCATCAAAGTTATGCGGAAACTTAGGAGCAAACACACCAGCCCCAGCCAGCGGTGCACGCTTGTTTGGAACCGCGGACAACAGACGTATCCAGGTCTGCCACCATAGCAGCGGCGCTGCATGAGCGGCAACCTCGTATCTACAACTTATGCAACACCTGTAAGCAAAATGCCATCGGCCTTATTGCAAAGGTGGAAACAAACAAGTGAACAATATGATCGACGGCCTTGTTGGCGGCTGCGACCCATTACGAAGAGCTGCACAACGGCGGGTATAGTCCACGCACGGTGCACGGACTTTAGCGTCACCCACCGCCCATCGGATGGGTTATGTTCGTTGTTGAACGGTCACGCCACTACAACCTAACCGTAAACGTTCTGATTGTGACGACGAACTGCTCGGTCCAATGGATGGGCAACCTTCGGGCCGAGTGGACGCTGCGGACTGTCACATTACTGCGTCCGACGGCCCCGCTCAAGTTCCACCTCAGTCCGCGCACCTGTAATTTGCATGAAGCTACCATATTTGCATACATGACCCGGCCTTGGGCGGTTTGTTGTGGCGAGTTGTGATCAAACCGATCGAACCCCGTTGCTTGGAACCGTGCGTTCTTGTTCGTGGTATGGTAACAGATTCATCATCATTATTTGCATACATGGCTGCTCCGAACAACAAAAAACACAGATGATGCGCCTGACCAATCGCGTGATTTGCTTTCTGCAAGCGGCGTGTTCAACAACGCTGGCAGCAATCATTGGTCCTAGCAACGTGCTTCAGACTATAGACGGGTCAGGCCGTTATTGTTCGGTACGGCGATGCTGTATCAGGAGAGAATTGCAGTAGATACGGTGTTGAATACGCATATCAGTAGATACGAAGTTGGTAGGGACGCAGAAGTAGCCCAGCCGCTGCAACACGAGTCGCCCATGAGCAGCATATGAACGCCGTCCGACACCAGTGTCGGGCCAATCCTGGAACACAGTCCGACTGTGGCACGACTCAAGTGTGTGACGAGTTCAAATTAGGAGGGTGCCTAATTACCAGTAGAATCATCTGTCACATGTTCGGAACAAGCTGACAAGCAGCAGCAGACTTCTTCTGTTCAACATCGGCTAGTAGCCGATGCACACTGACCAAACACGGCGGCTGCACCTGTCGAAGAGCATTGACTTGACACGGCATCCGCAAGGTGTTAGATCCCATATATAGCATGGCCAAACCCAATTGTTTTGTGCTTGGACGTTGACTCTGCCAACGCTATCCACCAAAGACGTGCGAGGACATGCTCTTGACAGAAGTCCGTGAACAGACCCCGCCAGAGAGCAGAAGTGAATTCTTCATGATACTTTGTTAACAGATATACAGACATCGATTTTAAGACTGTTGCACAGACACAGACATCTAGTTGAACGGTGCGCATCTTGACGTACCGGTTGAATCCTGAATTCGAATAAAAACCACACAGCATCACACAGGATCACAACAATTTTATATACACACCATGCCGTTGATCACAGCAACATACCTTCATGGGTTGCGTGTGCTGCTGCACTATGTGTCCCAAGTCACCCGACCGTACTGCGACCACACCGTGCTGTTTGAAACAGCAAACTCAAACAGTATCAGATCCAGAAGACATGTGTGTCAACACTGTCCATCCAACCAGTCACCTGTCCAACAATGCATTCACCAGTGGTGACTATGGAAAAGAAAACCATCTGCTAGGTGACTGAACACCTGGTCAGTTGCCCGCTGAAGCAATGAACCCACCGCACCCATGGCAAAGGCCGTAGAGCTGTGGCTGACGTCATGACGGGTAGCTTAAATATGCTAATACTACTATCTCCAATTACCTCCAGGGGTTCACACCCGTAAGGAGCCAGCCACCGGCCCAAGTTGGGAGGCAAAGAAACAAACTAAGCACTAGCCATTTGGTTCCACCGGATTGGCTTCTAGCAAGGCAGCGAGATCAGCCTGTAAAATCTCATCCGATTCAACCTCAATGTCGGGCTCAGAAGCCAAAAAACCAGAGACACGTCCAAAGAGGGATTCACCGCAACAATCAACCATTATTTTGATTGCAGAACACAGAAGAAGCTACCGTACGGCACAAACGCAGCCTCTAACTGCTTATTCTGGCACGTGCAAGTGCTTCATACGGGGACTAGAAAGTGGGGACTAGCAGCAATATTCAACACTGTAACACTGTCATCACCGCGTGGTCATATGACCGTACTGTAGTGGCACTACAGAAACCAAACAAGGTAGAAAAGCGAGTACGCACTTGTAGCAGTGCTTGGTAAATCAGACACTCTAATAGCCGGTAGGTTCTTCGATCAGCGTACCCGATTTTGCGACATTTCTGGGAAACGTCGATTGTGACCACGGGAGGTGGCGAATAGGTAATATTCAATATAAGTAATATATTATAGGCCCTATCTCGCTCGCCCGGGCCATGTTTGTGATGGCATGAGGGATGCAGCAGTGCCAGGCGCTGTTCGGCGGTCCCTGCAGGTGTTGTTTGCACTGAACGCGTTGTATATGTGCTAATTTATCAACACCCACCCGTGCTTATACGCCGCGCCAGCTATGGTTCACCTAGCACCGCATTGGTGCGCGCAGTGTACGAAGTATCACCTCCGTTAGCAGCAAGCGAGTCAACCTTCAGTGTGAGCGAGTACAGGCCTTCAAAAAGCATTCCATTACTCGCAGGCTCGCCACGATGCTTTACCGCTAGAACTTCAAGAACTGCCAGATCTACATCGGTCATATACGATGGAGAGGGTGTAACAATGTTGCACTTGTGACAAAGGCATCCAACACAGTA
Organism: Coelastrella sp. UTEX B 3026; assembly: GCA_002588565.1. Classification (NCBI taxonomy): domain Eukaryota; kingdom Viridiplantae; phylum Chlorophyta; class Chlorophyceae; order Sphaeropleales; family Scenedesmaceae; genus Coelastrella; species Coelastrella sp. UTEX B 3026. The sequence goes on from NSMO01000300.1 coordinate 4,065, forward strand.
GTACTTTTGCAGCTGGCAACAAAGAGGACCTACATTGCTCCAAGCCAGGCCTATGTGAGGTAACAACACTTACATGTATGTACAGAATGTTATTGGCAGCAAGTGTCTCAGAAGTATGCTCAACGATAAGTACCACTGCTACTACCACAAGTTATCTCTAGGGTTCACACCCGTCAAGAGCCAGCTAGCGGTTGACGAGGGATAAACACCAGGAAGACCTTAGCCATCCATTTCAACCTGATTGGCCTCCTACTAGTAGAAAGCAACAGGATCAGGGGTTACAACTGATCAGACTGAACCTTTTGACACGTGAAATCAAAAACAAATGCATGACGCAAAACAACCAAACACAGTCAAGAGGCCAAAAGCATCCAAGAATTAATGAATGAATGAGCTCCGCATAGCGCTTTCAAGAGAGCTAGCGTAAGTTGAGGGAGGGTAATGTGTGTGTCGGGTCGGCTTCACACTCCCTACCGTCCGCTCTCGTCCCCGAAGGGGCGAGAGGGCTGGTCCCTGGGGGACCGAGGTTGTGTGCGTATCTCTTCTTCAAGGTTGTTCGATGTGCTGGGAAAGCTGTGTGCTTGTCGCGTTTACTTCCTGTTGTTAGCGTCTTTGTTTGGCTGAGTCGGTTTTTGATTTTGGCTCGCCGGCATTTCCATATTTTCTCAAGATGCTCTATAGCTGTTAGGTGTAGTTGTTTCAGTAGCGCTGTGAGTCTGGCGCCTTCCACTCCCAGATTTTCTCGCAGGTGTGTGACCGTGCTGGTAGGTATCGCACCCCCAACACCTAGCATCCAAGAATTACGTATGAAAGCCGCGATTTTGACCCATGAACTGCTTGATGTTGGGACCCGCAGTGTGACAGCCCCATCCAAACCGCCGTACCCCCCCCCCAATATCTGAAACAAGGCAGGAGGACGAGCTCATAACCCCACTGACCGGCACTGAATGAATGAATGAATGAGCTCCGCGTAGCGCTTTCCAAGAGAGCGCTGGGTAATGTGTGTGTCGGGGAGACTTCACATTCCCTACCGTCCGCGCTCGTCCCCGAAGGGGCGAGAGGGCTGGTCCCTTGGAGACCAAGATTGTGTGATTATTTCTTCTTCAAAGTTGTTCGATGTGTTGGGAAAGCTGTGTGCTTGTCGCGTTTACTTCCTGTTGTCAGCGTCTTTGTTTGGCCGAGTCGGTTTTTGATTTTGGCTCGCCGGCATTTCCATATCTTCTCAAGATGCTCTATAGCTGTTAGGTGTAGTTGTTTCAGTAGCGCTGTGAGTCTGGCGCCTTCCACTCCCAAATCTTCTCGCAGGTGAAGCTGCCCCGAATATCTGAAACAAGGCAGGAGGACGAGCTCATAACCCCACTGACCGGCACTCAATGTACTCAAGACCATGTAAAACTCATCGCCAACACAACCAGACGAACAATATTGATTGATGATTGATCATCACATAATCAAGATGCCTAGCGGCTATTTGTGGACCCCAGTGGCCCAAGGCCACAGGAAGATCATGGGCACCCAACCTGATTCGCAACAATGGCAACATATGGCCGGCATTGATGCCTGCTACCCGTTTTATATCTGATGGACGAGTATTATAACTGAAACCATGATGCTCGTCACTCACACAACAAGTATCTCAATGGTATTTTCAGTTCCAATGTAGGGTGAGGAGTACATACAGTAAGGCTTGGCAATGCCATACTCAGGACATTGCAAGGCTTGCAAACACCACTTGAAGTGCTGATCATGCTACATGTTATGCCATCACATGGGACAGTGTCCCAAGCAGTGCACAAACATCAAAGCCAGATATCCATCACTGGCAGTAAAATGCCTTCCAATTGCAGTACCACTTGTTGAGTCAACCGCATAACCGCTGACAGGCACATACAACCAAGCCAGGCCATGATGCTGCCATGCCGCAGTGACTGTGTCATGACTGTCATCAAGCTTGCAAATCATATACTTCCAGGCATCTCTCCGGCCTGGCACAATAAACAAAGTCACCTCAATTGAAAGCCAAACAGAACTGGGCATCTTTTTGTAAGGAATCTAAAGTATATGAGTAGCATGCTCTGTTGACTGCGCTAACATCCAGCAACCAATCTATGCTCGCACAGCAGCCCAAAAGTCTGCCAGTTCTTGCTTGCTACACTTTTCAAATCCATGTAAAACAGTGAGCGATTTCATGCCCTGCAAGTACTTCAACCCTGATCGCTGCACTGCTTCAGGTAGGTGATACAAGCGCAACTTTGTAAGGTTGCTCGATCGAGCAATAACAGGCAAAACTGCGACACTCTTGACAAGGACAGACAACTCCTGCAACTGCTTTGAATTCAGCAGTAATAGGATCACAGTTGCATCATTGATGACTTCATGACCAAAACCGTCCACATCCAGGCAAAGATTGGTGAGCTGAGTCAACTTACTCAGCTGAGCCAAGTCATCCTGTGCCCAGGAGGACTGACCATCGCTGGCACCATTGACATCAATGCGCAGGTCCTGCAACGTCTTCAATTTGCAAATCTCACTGCAGATCTCGATTGGGACTGCCTGCTGCTCTGCGCCTTCACGTAGCTCCATGCATGCGCTCAGTTGAGTGAGCCAGGTAACCTTGCTCAAGTTGCGAAACAGTTGCACGCATGCGGAGGATGAGCAACTGGCCCAAAGATCAACAGCCTGTAGTTGCCGGAGCTTTGGCCATGCTGCCGATGCTGCAAGGGCTTTTTGTGTGTCATAATAACGTAGAGACAGCTTTTGCAACCTTGGTAGGGCCCCAAGCTGCAACAGGTCTTCTGCATTTTCTCTTGAACCTTTGATCTGCAATGACTCTAAGCACTTAAGTGAGCTGATGTTGCTGACACTGACCACAGATGCACCACCAAGGTCCTCAATCAACAAATCATCTCCTATGCTGAGGTCTACAAGCTGTGCTGGGAACCTGTAACCCACAGACGGGCCGTCTCCGATGCTGAGGCTTGTTAATCTGGTTATGTGTGAGAAATCCGCAACGTCGCTGCCTGACGCCCACAAGTCAAGCCTCAACAAGTGTGGTGGCACGAGCTTCACGTTCAAGCCGCTGATATAATGACCACGAAAGCTGAGCTCTGTAAGTGCACTGAGCTGCTGAGCTGCTTGGAGAACGGCTGCCATGCGCTTGTCCTCACGGTGATAGCCAGACAACTCTAATCTTTGCAAGTTTGTCAGTCTGGGTAGAGCTGCTGCCAGTGCACTCCAGTCAGAGCCGCAGATTTTCAGTTCTGTTAGGCTGGCTACAGGGAGGGACTGCAGCACTGCACTGGTGTCCAGCACATCGCTGTTATAGCTGTGTAGACCCAGGGGCTGCACCTGCTGCTGTGCACTGCCACCAATGCATGCGGCAGCAGCGCACCGCAGTGCAAGGCTGAAGACTGTTTCTGCCAGGGTTTTGAACCAAATCCTGTTTTTGTCGTCCCCGCCCTGGGGCATGTAGTCATCCCCAGAGACCTCTAATTTGCGGACTAGTTTGGCATGCTGGGGTAGCCATTTGCTGAAGCTAGCCAACTTGACCATGCATTCAGATGGCATTCCAGCATCATCAGGAGCCCAACGGTTCCCGACCTTGAAAGAAACATCAAGGAGGCCAGCTGGTGCCTTGTCCTTCATAGCTACCCTCCAGCCCTTGCATACCATGGCCATGGTGCAGACCAGCCGCTGGTCCGTGCTGGCAACTGCATGTTGTGAAACGGCCTCCCCAACCGATGCAGTCTCCTGCAAGCATGGTTGACAGCACAAAGACCTTGTTTACTGCACTATTGCTGCTGAGCTGCATGCAGAACTAGCCTGATGTTGGTGCGTGGGCTTCTGCTGGATATTACGATATGCCCATGCCATGACACAAGCACGCCATGTGCTTATGTAGGCCAACAATTTATCAGCAGCAGGCACTGTTGAATGCTTCAGTAAGCTTTCCAACGTTGCAGTTGCATGCAGCTCAGGGCTGCTCTTTATTGCTAAGAGGACGACTACGACAAGCCGCTGTACGCAGGACACTCTCTGCTCACTGCACACTGCAATATTTCTAAAATCTTACGAGGAGTAGGATGTCTGCTCACCTCGGGCGTATACATGCGGTGCCGCTGTTTTGCTGCCGGCAAGCTCTCACAGGCACTTCAATGCTTCACTGAGCGAGTTAAAAGCCCTATCTAGCTTCTCGACTACCTTACACCAAAAGCACCAGCATGCGGTCAGCACAGCTGCGACGGACCACGCGCCTACAAATCAGCACAAAGACTAAGTACTCGTTAAAGCTGGTGTCAAGTGTGTGCTTAACCAACGTCGCGCGCGATGAAGGTGGCTGTTGCTTGTCAGTCCGCGGCTGCTTCGTCTTCATAGGCAGGACACGCATCATCACACCGAAATATGAATTGAATCCACCAAGCATCAGACATCACCCGGTTCGCCCACCCGAGAGGCCAAGCTACATCCAGCTTCCTGCAACGCGCCAGCTGCACTATCAAGGGCCTTTTCGCGTCCTGTGGGCAGACGGTCCTGAATTTGCTGTTCCGTGTTCAGCAACTGTTTTGTTCCATAACAACGGCATACGTGGAGGTTCACAATTTTCTTCGCTCGGAACCATCCGGCGGGCCCGCCACGCCGGGCTCACTAAGCTTATAAGCCTTGAAGGCGTGTACAGGCCTGTAACACATGTGTTACAGCCTGGGCCCCTGTCCGTTCAGGAGGCAGCTCGTTGGCTAAGCATGCTAGCAGGCTACAAGCTCTGTAGCTCTTGCTAGAACCGCTAGCACGCTACTAAATTTTTCCGAAAGAGAGCCTACAGAGAGCTCTGTCACAGCTGCAGATGTGGAGAGCGGCTCTCTAAAGCTTGAGAGTCTAACACTCTAGCTTGCACTTGGATCTGTAGAGCTCACGGTTGAAGTGATATGACTGCTAGCTAGAGCTCACCTTGGCCGCAGCTCACCCCTACGCTATAGCCCCATTTTTTGTCAGCCACTGTGGGCTGTGGCTGAGCTTATCTGCAACACTGTCGGCTATTGATGATGGATCTTGACCGCAAACTTTGTGGTACACAGAGGCTCTGTAGCCCTCTACAGCTCTAGAGTCTGCACGTTCAGGTCTGGTGTGCACTGCAGTCAGCAAGCTAGGCCCGGTATCAGCCACGTACTCGAAACAACGGGCTGCTGTGGTGAAGGTCTGCAACATGGGTCTGGCAGCCACACCGACGACGTGTGCAGGCTGCATTCCCAGGGCCCCGTGGCAGCATGATCCCCGGAGTGTTCTGAGACCAGGCACCCAAACTACAGAGTGAGCTGCGGACAATTGTTTTCATGTAGTCACTTTTAGATGTGTTCACAGCCGTCTTGCACATGCGTCATGTAGCATGTCATTGTGTAACCTGGTGCAAGTGCTTCATCCTGCATTGAGGTTTCTTGTCAAGGCTAACAGCATGAGTGCCAGCCAACACGAACTCTGACGTTGTTGTTGCTCAAACAACAGAGTCAGCTACTAGCTGCCAGCCGGGCTGCTTGTTGCTGCATTCTGCACATAAAGTCCTCATTGATGTCATAACACTGCTGTTCTTCATCGCCCCCCACAAGTGCTACTAGTACTGTTATGCCTGCTTGTTCCAACGTGCTAATGCCAGCTGCAGCAACCAATGGGTTGGGGTCACCAACGCCTATGACAACCTGCAGGAAGGCAACACGCAAACGTCAGCATTGAAGGGGTCGCAGCATGCTACAAGCATCCGGGCTGCCGGCTTTTGCATCACATAGATGACGCAGTCATGCCTTCATCCAATACATGAGCTACAATTTGCAACTTGTTCACACATAAGATCATTTCATACTCGGCCTATCGCCCAATCAGATCTCGGCATCATTCCTGTGCAGGAGATTCTCCTGCACGGTGCAGTATGGTGCTGCAGCAGCGTCAGCAGTAGGGAGCTGCAGCAGTGTAAGCAGTAGGGAGCTGCTTGAGGACCGAAGGCTTACTTGCTGCGCTGAATAATGAAGCTTCAATACACCCCAGAGTAACACACAACAGCCACTAGCCAGTAGGGAGCACCGCATGCACGATGTGGCTGAACCTGTTATCAAAAGCAGAGAGCAAGCAAACTGTTTGCCTGATCTTCTTACCCTACTAGTCGCTACACCTGCATGTACCAGCGCCCGACTGCAGGGTGGCGTCCTGCCATAGTGGTTGCATGGCTCTAGGGTTAACGTATGCAGTAGCACGCAATAGCACCACACACAGCATTGCATGCAACCAAAAACACGTCAACTCAGTAACAAGCAGCATGATACAAGGACCAACCAACAGCATGAGTAGCTACACAAAGGTCCTAGGTGATGTGGCACACAGCCCTGTATACATGTGATCTAGAGGTGACGCACTTCTCAGTACGCTGCACGTTGTGCTTTTCATAAACCCCCTCACCCACAAACTTGCACGCCACAACACGCTGTTACGGCAACTGCACCTGGCAGCCTAACACAACATAACCGCAGGAGTCATTACACAGTACAACGCCAGCACTGGAATGCTGATATTGAGGCTGACTATGCTATCCTGCTGCTCTGAGCGCGTACACTTCGGCATGTGGCATGCCAGCTTTGGGATGATACCCCTCACCAACCACCTGGAGCAAGATGCAGAGTGTGCTGTGGGAAGGCGTCCGCCGATTCCAGTTCTAGTAGTGGGCGCGTGATTAGGTCTGCAGGCTTGCTCAGAGGCGACCAAACTTGGTGTTGTCTGCTGCTGCTGCTGCTGCTGGCTGGCTGCCGCACTTCCTGTAGTTGCTGCGAAATCTTGCAACAATGTCTGCATGATGAATCGGGGGTGGGGTGGGGGGGGGGGGGGGATAGTTGGTTACAGACCGCATGTTGAGATTAGTTTACAACCCCCTGAGGGGGGCCCTAACCCCCCCCACCCCACCCCCTTTTCCCCGCTGGGAGGCTGCCCAGCACAGGCCTGCCAGTGTAGCAACACCCTTACACTAGGTCCAACACACACACAAATGCCCTCCGGTGCCCAATATTGGGCTCATTAATGAGCTTATGTATGGCTGTGGATCTGTGTTCCACGGCGCATGCCCAGTGAACCTGCATCGATGGCAACATGACTCCATGCATGTATGACCTGGGGAGCAGCAGGTGTCAGGTTTGCTTTGGTCTTGTAAGTACGTTGCACAAGAGGTGGTACCCTGTGACAGGATGGACGATATGAGCAGCTCAACCTGTGGTCCACTGGTCAAGTGTTACCACAGAATAGTCAAGTCCAGGCCACAGGCCAGCACTAGCAGCCTGCTATGATAGCCCGGTGGTGTAGGATAAACGACGTAGAAGGCCTCCTTTATCTACTGTGCGGTCTAGTTTGCCTTGAGAGGCAACACTGTAGTGCTTCTGGTACTACTGTACTGCTTGGCAGCAAGAGGTCATGGGTTCAATCCCTGGAGGAGACAAAGCACCACATGCTCTTGTTCACATTAGCTGGCCATGCACCACCCAGAAGGGCACTGCACAGCATCAATTGACTTACATATGACAGTATGTATCATAAACAATCGCCTGCAGTGCCAAAAGTGCCTAGGTAGAAAGTTCAACAACCGGCGGTGTATATGTTTTGTAGGTCTTACCGGGTAAGATAGTTCCTGGGCGGCTCGAAGGGTCCAGCCCACCCCCCCCCCCCCCCCCCCCCCCCCCCCCCCCCCAACCCCCCACCCCAATTGACCCCCATAACTTCTCCAAATTTGCACAGACAAAATGTATAACAGTATATAATATCTGGGAAAGTTTGTTGGCGTTCTGGGACATGATGTCCGGAGCTTATGCTCTGCCCCCCCTCCCCCCACATGCATGAATAGAATTTTTGTTGCCACCAGTTGCTGATAAGGAGGGCGGCTGCCAGCACAAACCTGGCCATAATTAACAAGGACACATTCTACTGCTGGGTCTGGATATCTCTTGCCTACACCCCTGTTTGCTAGCGCAAGAGCTTGCCGAATGTGCTGCCGATCTTCCTGTGTAACTGAATTGAAAGCCAGGGGGGTGTGCATAAGTATAAAGCAAGGAGGATTCTGCATGTGTATAGCTACAGTATGCAACACATGGTATGCATATATAGAGTACACCTGCTGATGCAGCACACGGAATGCGAACCAAAGCGTCAACACCGCCTTATCTGATCACACGACCAGCTGTCGCTACAACAGCAGGCAGTGTGATTGGAAGCTGGCATGCTAGACATGCACCAGTATTTATGATTTGTTTTGTGCTGGCTGTCTATGCAGGCCAAACAGTTGAGGAAACTCATGAGTCAGTAGTAACATGGCCAAAGTAACATGGCCGGCACACTCTAGGTACTGATTTTTAGTGCTGTTATTGTGACTGTTATTGTGGCAGGCGAATTCTTTGATAACTTTCAACTGCTGTCTGTTGTTGAAGGTCAAGGTGAAGAAGATCATGAGTGAACGGAAGAAGACTCGGTTGATCGGACCAAACTGTCCAGGCATTATCAAGCCAGGAGAATGCAAGATTGGAATCATGCCGGTAAGGGAGGTCCCTAGGTACTGTGGGCGATGGTTCATTACAATGAGCTGGTAGCGGTTACATAATATTTACGCAAATGTAACAACTTGTTAACTCTATATTTAGGTCAGTCACAGGACTACCCAAAACAGCGAGATTGGAATCATGCCGGTAAGATAGGTCTAGCACCCGCCGGAATGCATTGTAATTACGTACACTTCCCTGAGTCACATAAGTCAATCAGATCAGTAGCTTCCTGGCAACTCCTGGCCACCATTCCGCTGCTGCTACACCCTAACATCATCATTACACGCATTTCAACGCTGCGGCAGCTGCTAAACGCATCAGACAGGTGCAGTTGATACTTCTCCTGGCCAGCGGACACTGGGTGCACCATGAACTTCACAACATTGCGGAACAACCAGTGTACAGCATTCCTTGGTGGTGGTTTCCCATCATAGGTGATAGGTGCATCAACCCTAACCCTAAACCTATAACCACAAAACCAAGCCGGAGGAGTGTGCTTCAGCCCCAAGTCACACAAAGCAACTTGGCTGCTTCTGTTTGGTATGAGGGCGTCACATGAGGGCATCACATGTTATGGCATATGCAAGCGTTCCAAGTGTCGAGCAGGCGGTCGAAGCACTTGTTTTTCTTGCAGAGTTGTTGTGCAAGTTGCTAAGTGCTGCCTGGCGCCGCCGCTGCTGCTGCTGCTGCCGCCTTGTTCTCTAGGGTTACATACACAAACCAGGCAAAAGCGGCATTGTTTCACGGTCTGGTACTCTCACATATGAAGCTGTGTTTCAGACCAGTCAAGAAGGCCTTGGCCAGTCAACAGTAGTGGGCATCGGAGGCGACCCATTCAATGGAACAAACTTTGTAGACTGCTTGGAACGATTTGTCAAGGATCCACAGGTATACTATCGTGTTGCTGATTGACAAGCTCTGCTATCCGCATATAAATCTGTACTCAATGACATGCTTTGTGGTTCTCATATGGTTTTATACTTATAGACATGCTTTGCAATCCACGCTGCTGGTCTGCGTAACCCTGGTGCTACTGCCACTGCCGGTACCACAAGCACTCTGGATTTCTCACATTGTCCACAGGAAATGCACAGAGCTAGTCGGTCTAGTCGGTCATTTTGTCGGTATCAGCATCGCTGCTGCTGCTGCTGCTGCGGCCATGCTGCTGCAGACTGAAGGCATCATCATGATCGGTGAGATTGGTGGCACGGCCGAAGAGGAGGCAGCGGAGTTCATTATCAAATCTAAGACACAGAAACCAGTAGTCAGCTTCATTGCAGGCAAGGGATACCACCGTACAATCTGCATTCTGGTTCTGTGGGTCGCAATGTTGTCAGATATCTCATTGTTGTCATTTATTACAAGTTGCGCTGGTCGGTGTGTTTTGTGGTTGTGCAGATGAACCCCGAGTTAAAAGACACAAAAAGCAGGTGGTACCATAGCGGTCGCTGCTCTACAGTTGATGTTGCATATGCTGCTCTCATTGCAGGCTTCAGCACCTTATTACAAGAGTTGTGCCCTTGTAAAAGTGACTGAGCAAATGCAACAAGATAGATGCACTGGCAAAGCTGCAGTGCCATGCTAGGGGTGGCCACCCAGGTGTGGCTGTGTGCTCATGATGACAGGCACTAACGCTGATTGTTGTTGTCATTCCGCAGGGTTGACTGCCCCACCCGGCCGTCGCATGGGCCATGCTGGTGCCATCATTAGTGGAGGGAAGGGTAAAGCATCAGATAAGATTGCTGCCTTGGAAGCAGCAGGGGTGACCATCAGCAAGTCACCAGCACAGATGGGCACAACCATGAAACGTGTGATGATGGAAAGAGGGCTGTTGAAAGCCAGCGGGCATTAGCAGCATGTCTTGGAGTTGGTTTGTGGCTTATTCTTCATTGCGTCATCATACCTTGCAAGGACAAATGTCTGCCATCAAGCTGATTGAAGGAGTTGCACTTTGTTAGGTACTTGTGGTGCGGCTGGTGGCTGTGTCGGTTAGCACTTGATCAGGCCCAGGTTGGTCACATACGGTACGGTACGCTACACTACGCTCGGCAGTTGTTGCAAGCGGCTGCTGCAACCTGTGTCGGCCCTGGCCTCAGAGCGCTTTAGTTGGAATTATACCGAAAGTTGTATGCCAACATGCCTCAGCGAGCGTTTGCAGTGCACGCTTGTTTGGACCCGCGGACGGCAGACGGCCTGCGACAATCAGTTTGCCACCATGTATTTATCAGCGGCGCTGCATGAGCGGCAATCTCGTATTTGATTGCCTAACCAATAATTCATACCATCGGCCCCATCTCAGAAACGGGAACAACCCAATCAAAAACATAGTCCGCAATTCGCGGCTCCGATCCGTTTCGAAGCGCTGCATAACAGTGCGCGCGACGGAGATCAGCGCTGCTCACCGTGATAAGCTATCTTTGTGTTGTAAAACGGTCCCGCCAACCCAACCCAACCGCAATGATCTGACTGTGACGATAGAACGGTCTAATGGGCAATCCCCGGGCCAAGCGGACGCTATTTGTCACACCATTGTATCGGACGACGCCGCTCAGGTTCCACCTCAGTCTGCGTACCTGTAACTGCAAGAAACTCCCATATGGCATACATGGCGGCTCTCAACCACAACCAACGCAGATTGTTGGCGTCATGAGCAGCCCATGACTTGTTCGGGTGGCGTCTCCCCTGCATGGTACGACAACTTGCCAGCGCGTCCACCCTGTTGCATTGGCTAGCCCTGAGCGCTCAGTCACTTTTACAGTGAAAGTATTGAGCCATGCAACAGATTAGATGCGCTGGCAAGAGCTGCAGTGTCTGACATGCATTACAGTATCTCATCCAACAATATGTATACATGCCAACGGTGCCACTGATCACAGCCACATGTCATCATTAAACGTGATTCCAAAAATGCAAAAAACCCAGTGTAAAAAGGAATAAAAAGACAGAGCATTACTGGCAGCTGTTGAGTATTGGCTCAGCAGGTCCCCGCATTGCACACCAAGCTGCCAGTATCATATTGCCGGAATAAAGCAGGATCTGCAGAAACAGATGCCAGCTGACAGATCAGCTCACAACCAGCTAACACCCCGGCCACCCCGATCACAGCTGGTCATCTTTTGCTGCTGGACATTCTGAATACTGTCAACGCCCCATCCCGCCAGACAATCAAAGCTAACAGCCTTGTCCATAGCCCAACATCTCGCCCATTGACACAGAGTGCTGCTGCTGCAGCCACCTTGCTGCCGCTGCTGCTACCAGCTGTGGCAGCAGCCTGCTGCTTCTGAGAAGCAGCAG
>NSMO01000301.1:0-27589 GCA_002588565.1 Coelastrella sp. UTEX B 3026
GGCGGCGCCATTGATGCAGGCAGGAAGTGAGCGTTTGTTGCTGGCTAGCTAGTGCTGGCTACACTGTTTAGAAGCTCTAGTTTATGATCGGTCTGAAAGGGTTCCTGTTCGCATCTGAGCAAGTACTGGGTCACACATTGTTGAAAGGAGGTTGTTCATGTTTGATTAGGCATCTGTTCAGGTGGATGAGGGCCTCTGTGTAGCCGGGTTGCATCCTGTATCCTGTACTACATGCTAGTAGCGTATGCATCACAGGCTTTTTTCTGTAGTCATTGCATGGCAAGCTGGGTCCGAGGTCTCAAAAGGCTTGAATCACCTTGTATGAACAAATTTTGTGGAATACTGGTATGTCTGCTAGAGCTTATTCATCTGTGTTCCAATGGCCAACAGTACGAGCTGTGGCTAAGGCTGGGACATCTGAGCTGCTTCGCCGTTTTATGAAACCATTTTGGTCCATCCCACAGCTCTCATGCGTCCATGTTGGTATGTTGGTTAGGCTTGATATAATCTTACATAGTTGTTGTACAGGGTCTTGATTCACACTTACTCTTTGTTATACATGGCCTTGGGTCTACCAGGCTAGCAAGGACAGGGATTGTTGGCACGCACCAGCCCCAGTGCCACTGCACAACAGCAGAAATTCATGCCCCCTCAGTATGTGCATGCCACAGTGCAACTGCAGAACAGCAGATGACCATGCTTCCCCATATGTGCATGATGCTGTTGTGAGCTTGTTACCAATCCCGTGTAAACGGTTGCTTTTGACGACGGTATGGACCCTCCGAGTCTCTTACACGGTAGTTGAATCAAATTGATATGACTGAAAATATACCGGTGGTGAACGACCTCACATCGCCTCACAAGGTAGCAGTCCGAATGTGGGAAGCAATGTGCAACAGAAGCCATGTGGGCACGATGACAGTTTGGTCATTATGCTCCATACGCAGCATGATGAGCGTGTATGCAAGAGGACTGGTTGCTACTAACGACCCCGCACGTGCATATGGTGTCGGCTTACGCGTACGCCGGCACGGCAGCGTCGCGGCCCGCTGCTGCTTCACAGGGCGGGGATCGTTTGACCTGCCTTTGTCTTGTTAGAAACGAGACGTCTGGCTAGAAACGAGACGTCTGAGTGTGCCGAGTTGGACAGCAGCAGAAGCAGGCCCAACCAACCACCACTACGGGTATGGTGGCCAGCCATGCCAAGCCTCTGCTGCAAGAACTTGATTCGCCACTGCAACTAAAGTAGACTGCTGAAGTTAACAACAGCTGCCGGTTCTTGCTTGAGTGTTTTGAATAGATCAAAGCACTTCAATCAACAGGTGAGCTCCAAAGCACCAGTAACGGTTGAAAACATATTGCAACAACACAACATGATCATCAAACCTGAATGTCAACACCTCAGTTAGAACCTGGGTGCTATAGTGCTGCACACAGTCGCTACCTTACGCCTGCAACCCTGACTGTGGTCTAACCCCGTTCGTAAGCCCGCCTGTGCTGCTATTTTCAGTGCTTGTGCTGCATGCAATGTGTCGGTGCAATCTACCATTGCATCAGTGATGTGCGGCCTGTAATGCATGCCCTGTCTACCTACTGCACGTGCCTGTGTGCCAGCTACACAGGGCCTGTAGCCTGCTAGCATTGCTGCTGCTGCTGTGGCGGCTGCCTCTGTCTGCGTCCCTACTTCCGCAGCAGCATGCAGGTGACTGCTGCAGGATTTGTCTTCTTCCTGCTTCCACACCTCATAGTAAGGACAACCATAAGCTGGCAACATACCGCCTGGTTCCTGCTGCTGTGGCTGCTGCCGGTGCCCGGTAAGACAAGTGGCGGTTGGAAGGTTACCAGCAACAGTTTGTTGCTTAACCCTGCCATCCACCAGCTGCTGCTGCTGCTGCTGCTGGTGGTGGTATGCTGCAATGTCTCCAAAACCATTGTGTTGCAGTTCAGCTCCATCAACTACAGCTAGCAACTTCAGCTGTTCTACCTGCTGCTGCAATGCTGCTGCTTCCGCCACCGCCAGCTGCACCGCTACTACTGCTCTCTTCCACCTCATCACAACCTTACGCAGCAACCTCTGCTGATAGTAAACCCTAGCAGCTGATGACGCACAGATTACTAAACCCCACCGACATAACATCCTACCCATCACTGACCTGTCATAATGCGCATAAGCATGCGCATACCGCTGCCGCTCGGCAGCAGCTAACAACGTGAAGTCCTGCCACACTGTAATAGCCTGCAGAGCAACCCTGCTGCTCCTCCAACGATCTATCGCTGCTGTCTCCTGGCGTTGCTGCCGCAGCAGCAGTACCAACCCATGCCAGAGCACCAAGGCCTTCCGCAGCAGCCGCTGCCACTGCCACTTGTCCCAGAACGGAAGCAGCAGCAGCAGCGTTTGATGCGCTGAGGTTTGCAGGGCTTGAAGGCCTTTTGCAAGCAGCTGCTGCCTGTAATGCTGCTGAGGAATGTGTAACACTCTATCCGCCCAAGCTGCAAATGTTCTAGCTACTAAACGACAACAATACCACTGCTGCTCTGTCCTGCAAGCTGGGAATCTTGTGCTCTGTACTGCTCTACAGAAACCCTTGCGCAAGCAAACCAAGCTGCACCCTTTATGCTTCTGCACTCTAACATGCTGCAGCCAGCACCCAAATGAGCACGCAGCTACTGCATGCTGGCGTCGCTGTTCTGCTGCGGCAGCCAACAGCAGTTGCCAGCTGTGCCATGCGCGTGCTAGCAACCTGGTCCTGTGAAATGCTGCTGCTGTTGCTGCTGCCGCTCGTGCTACAGCTTCACTCAGCTGAGCAGAAGTGAACTCTAGCCAGCACTGGAAAGCTAGCTGTAGGGTTTGGTAAGTTGCTGCATGGGCAACATCTGCAGGATGCAGCAGCGGCACCTGGCAGTCAGCCCACACACATTAGAAGCACACACATAAAGCTGAAAAACATACAGAAAACATCCTGACTATGATTTACCATCTCATCACAGCAACCCAAGGCGGCGGAGTTGGCCGGGAATGGGAGGGGTTGATGTAGCAAGCATGCAGCAGTGAATCTGCCCCAAATGCATTGCGAGGTCGGCTGGTTAATCTGCATAGCCTGGACACTGAATTGAAGTTCAATGGTTCATGGAGTTCGGTGAGAAGCTGTACACAAACAATCTTTGATTTATCCTCTGCATACTGACGACGTGCCTGGCTGCGCAACTAACTTCACTGCTGTACCCTGCATACCCTGGCAGGTCTTCACTCCAGGGCTGTTTACTGCTACCAAGCGAAACCACATGTGCCTCAAGTCAAGTAGACTTTGCCCCTACCTGGGTGCTGTCTGACTGCCAGCTCCTTGGTCCTGACACTCCATGCTTGTTCAGCATTTGTAAACACACGTGTCAGCAGGGCACGACCCCTGACAGGCCATATCCAGTGGTCAAAACACCTGCAGAGCAACAAACATACATGTCGCCCAAGCTAAGCTTAAACCTTGTAACACATCACATACTGTGGGATGTTTGGAGAGCTTCATAAACCGACAAGCCACTTATAGCAGCAATGCCAATGCTCTGTCACTGGCAATAAGTTGTGCTTGGTGTCATACCATAACATGAGAAAATCACACAAGGAGCTGGCATGAAATTTGTCATGGAACAAAACAAAGTTCATTTGTGACATGCTGCTACTAAATCACCAGCAGCTTGAATGGCAATGACCATCAGCCAGTCACAGACGCGTCAGTACTGTCATCAGTAGCTACGGAGCCAGGCACGTGCCTCTGCAAACGGGCCTTAAGTAGCCAGCTCAACTAGACTCATAACCATTATACGCGTAAGCACTGCCTGTGACAAAGAGTACCCAGTATTTTGCAAGGAGTTTAGCCCAAACACAGTGACAATTTGGCCACCAGCATACTGTGACTATGGTTGGTGCTGAAAGCAGCAGCAATATGAGTACATTAGCAGATTACCAGGCAAACCTCATTGCCAGCCTAGTGGCTACCCACAAGGTAATAGCTCAAACTAAGCGTATGTTTACCTCCTGAGCGTAATGCGTTGCTGGCTTGTGACTGCTCTTGCTGCATGGGTTGTTGCTGCTGCCTGATGCCGCCACATCCTGAACACCTTCAAGATGCGCTTGGACCTCGCCTGAGGGTTCACAGCATGACAACCCCAGTCAGAGTCAGAACGGACCTGATGTAGCATCATGAATGGGTCTGTGAAAGGCAGCTAATAGTGAATGCCTCCAGATGACATGCTTGTGCGTTATAGCATTCACTTCTGCAAGGTGTTTTGATCTGCAGCCACAGCCGCTTTTTACTTTATGGAACAGTTCACAACAGCGCTGCTGAGATGCTGTTTCCGTGTTGGTGTTGGAGGATATACATTGATAGAGGCTACCATTTGGATTACCAAGAGCTACACAAACACAGCAACAGGGTATATGTACTCCCTGTGTATTACGTAACGCAGCACAGTTGACACCCTCAGCCATACATGCCCCGACCACCTACCTGTTGCAGCAGTTGTGAGTTCACTCGGGCCCTTGCTGCAGCTGCTTGCCATCGCAGAAACAGCCTGTGCTGCCGCCGCTGCTGAAACAGCAGCAGCTGCTGCCGCAGGAGCTGCTTCAAAGCGGTGTAGGCCTTCCAAGATGACAGCACGCTGCTTAGCCTGTGCTGTCTACTGTGTTGCACTGCTGCTGCTGCCAGTTGCTGCTTGTACTGCCTGTGCTCGACAAGCCTCAGCCAGCGCTTGAAGTGGTGCCTGCAGATTGATGTGCACAGTTTGATGTGCGCAGTACAACACAACAAGCTTGATTGGTCAGAAACTGTTGTGTAGCTGCACATAATAAGCCGGGAGCTTACCAGGTACCAGTGATCTGTAGAGCAGCATGCTGCTGCTGCTGTGCACGTTTGCTGCATGAAATCATCCTTGACATATCTTCGCATTCTGTGCAGGCAGTCGCTTTTCACAAGATACCCTTTGAATGTAATGTGCTGTTGCCAATGCTGCTGTTGCAGTACTTTGCTACAAGCACGATCTACATCTCCAATGTGCTACATCCAGCATTGGACCAGCTTTCTTTCCTGATTTCTTATCAGACAACTACCAGCATTTTGTTGCAGCCGTTACTTGATGCACACTAAGAGCCTAGGAAGATGACAATGCAGGAAGAAGGGGGGTTATACTTGTTCACGCTTGCAGTAAGTGGTGCTGTGCAATCACCTTAACAGCCGTGCCTGCCATGCCACCCTCTCATCTGTCACCACCTCCCCCCACCCCAGCACACACTTCAAAATCAAGACCCCATTATGGTACTCCCGCGCTGCTGCCAGGTCGTCACGTGCTGCTGCCAGCTGCTGCTGCCAGCCCTTGCAAGCCTTCTTGCACAGTGACCTGTCAGCATAGTTCACAATGGCTTGACTGACACGCCTGGAGGCTTGCTTCCAAGCAGTGGGGCTGAGCGCCACAGGACGGGGGCCTGCAGCAGGGCTGTGTACCCCTCCGCCGCCGGCAGCAGCAGCAGCAGCAGCGGTGTTAGCGGTAGCATTGTGACTGTGTTGTTGCAGAATTGTGTGGACACCAGCTGGGAGTCCGGCTGGACTGTGAACAAGAAGCGCACCAGGTGGCGGTGGTGGTCCTGGGTGTGTGATCTGGCTGAAATCAATGCTGCCTGCAACTGCGTGGTCACTACTGTTTTGTTCAGACACAGTCACATCAAAAAGGCCAACTTGGGAGGGCAACCCTGCTGCTGCTGCCATATCATCTGCTGCGGCCTCTGCAGCAGCAGCAGCAGCAGCAGGGGCCCCGCTGTCTGAAGCCTGCCACCCAGCAGTGGCTGTATGTGCTTCATCATGCACACCAGGCGGCAAGGCACTGCTAGCCACATCCTGTGGACGCATGACACCTGGCTGGCCCCCAGTGTGTTCACCAACTGTCAAATTGCAAGTCCCAGGCTGACTCCATGGTCTCTCTGCATACTTTCCATGTTGAATTCTGTTCACTGGGCTGCTGCCTGGGCTGCTGCTGCTGCCAATGCTATGCTCATGGAAATGCACTTGTACGTGGTCTAAGCTTAGCACTTGCTCCTCAGTGCTGAGGCTAGCTGGTTGCAGTTGCGAGTGCTTGGGGTGGCTGTTCTTTGCACCCTCAGCTTGCTTTTGAGCATGTCTGTTCAAGTCTAAAGGGCTCATCCTGCCGTCATCGGTGCTGGCAGGACTGCCAGAAGCTGCTTGCCCAGCTGAGAGGATAGCAACCTGTTGTTGCTGTGGGCTATACAGCTGTACATCGGCTTGACTGCTGCCCAGCTTGTTAGCAGCCCATCTTTGAGGCTGTATGCCTACTGTGCCTTGCATAGAGCTCAGGGGCCAGCTGCTACTGCTGTTCAAGTCTGCTGACCCGCCAGGCAGCTGCTGCAACTGCTGGGACTGCTGCTGTTCAGTCTCTTCTGCAGAAACACGAGCCTGATTCTGCTGCTGCTCTTGAGGATTGGAGTCACTTTCATCGCTGCTGCTGCTGTCTGACCTTGCAACTGACAAAGATGGCTCCCTCTGCTGCTGCTGCTGCTGCAGCAGCTCCTCCTGCTCTTGCTGCTGCAGATAGAGCTGCAGATTGACCTCAGCCCTCTCCACACGCTGCTGCTGCCATTGCTGCTGCAACACAGCAGCAGCAGTAGCAACCGCTGGCAATCTAGCTCTGCACTCAAACCCCGCTGCTGCCACTGCTGCGTGTGCTGCTGCTAGCTTACCCCCTGCTGCTGCCACTGCTGCCAGAGCAGAATCTTTCCACTCTTTCAGTCCAGGAGCAGCAAGTCTCATGCTGCAGCCTTGGAAGAGTTGCCTGCCGTCTCTGCTGCTGCCATCTGCTGCTGCTTTGATGGCAGCAGCACGTTCAGCAGCAGCAGCCCAAGTATACAAAGCCCTAGCACAAACCATCCTAGCATGCCACAGGAGAGCTACTGCATTCTGTGCTGATCTGTACTGCTGCTGTGCAAGGATACTCCTCCATGATCTGAAACATTGGACCAGCAGTATGGATCGCCGCTGCTGCTGGATCACCTGCACTGCTGCTGCTGCCGCTGTTGCAGACCTGGCAGCAGCAAGCCAGCTGCTGAGGTATTGCCTGAGCTTCAACTTCCGTAAGGCCCTCGCTGCATTATAACACTTGCAACGAGACTGATGTGTCACGACAGTTTGGGTATGCCAGGCAGCAAAAGCTGCTGCTGTGCACAGCTGCTGTGCTGCTTTGGCTTGTTGGTGCTGGAGTAACACCTCAAGGTCAGCAGCAAGTGTTATTGCACCTTTCAAGACCTGTGACAATACAAGTGACAAGATTACATGTTGTAGCTTGATGTGGTGGGTGACAGCCGGACAGCTGGCTGCAAGGCAACATCAGAGCTACTCTGCTACCCTATGATACATGATCAATTGCTGTAATACAACCATATCAAGGCATGATGGCCTATAGCATGCTGTAAGGGTCTTGTCATCCACTAGACATTCAGGCTGTGCCTCCATTCAAAGCAGTGTATCAATTGCTGTGTATCAATTTGCTGTGTATCAATTTGCTGTGTATCAATTTGCTGTGTATCAATTTGCTGTGTATCAATTTGGTATAGAGGGGACATGCGCAATTGTTACCTGTAACAATTGCGCAAGATTCAACAGCTTCGTCAGCACTTGATTGCAGGTCCACTCCCCTCCTACCCGAGCTAGCACACAGGATCATCATGAAATAAAGACAACCCACCTGTACGACCAATGTTGCACATAGCTGCCTGTGCAGTTTTGTCAGCAGCTTGAGAGCAATCTCACTCCCTTCCCACCCGACAAGAGTACCAGCAATGTCCGCCTTGCCGCGCAGGACAGCAGCAACATTACTCAACCGCTTGGTCAGCACAGCAGCACTGACAGCAGCAGGTGTGGGGTTTGCTGCTGCAGTCTGCTGGGTGGGGTTTTGCTGCAAAGCCCTCACACCTGACCCTCGCTGCTGCTGCTGCTGCTGCTGCTGTTTCTGGTGAAGATTGAAGTATTTGTTGCTGCTCCTGCAACTGCCAGAAGCAGCAGATGCTGCTGTGAATGGGGGCTTGTGTGGTGGCGAGGCTGAAGGGTTGGCGGTACTGGTTGCTTTGCTGTGGCTACGTTTATGCTGTGCAAGCGCTTGCTGCTGCCAGAGAACCTTCTGAACCTGCAGCAACAGCAGTATAGGATTTTGGCTTTAGGGTTTGGGCTTTAGGGTTGAAGGGTTAAGGGTTTGGGGTTGAGGGGTTAAGGGTTTGGGGTTGAAGGGTTTAAGGGTTAAGGGTTTGGGGTTGAAGGGTTTGAATGCCAGACATGGCCAGGCTCATGATCCATTGCCTTGACCTCGCAATGCAGTGATGCCGGCCCCATGGTGTTGAGCAGCCCAATCACTTCAAAGGCCATTGACCTATCCTAATCTGAATAAAATGCCAACAAACCTGGCGAGACTTAGTCCCTCATAAGAGTGAATTCCAAGTGGCCGGTGATCATACCAAACATCACACAAGTGCCAGAAACACACAGTGACGGCAACGATAACACAAACACAGTCAGTGTACAGGGCGTAGAGAGTGTTGCACTGCTCAGACCATGAACCCTGTGGCAGACACTCTTGCTGTGAAGCCTATAGTCTGGTAATTGACGCAAGCCTACAGCCTTGAATGCATACATACCTGCTTCAGCTGCTGCCATATGTTTGACTGCTGCCGATGCAGCCAGCTTCGCCTTTCACTGCAGATTACGGACAATGCGTGTAGCATTAACAGGTGCAAGCTGCGACGCCTGAACAGCTGTTGGTGCTGCTGCTGCTGCTTTTGTGAGGGTGCCGTCCCCGGCCTTTGCTCTGCAGTTGTAAGTTGCTGGTGCCTCTGTGCAGCTGCTGCTGCAGCAAGATACTGTTTCATCAGATCATGCAATGACACTGTGTTAGTGGTGTGACCATTCGTCACTGCTGATGGCAGTGTAAGGCCCCACAAGGCCATCGCATCCTGAACAGGCATTGCTGCTGCCATATGCTGCTGCTGGGATTGCTGCTCCGCTACACTTAAGATGCCTGCCTGCTGCTCCTCAACACCGGCAGCAGCAGCAGCAGCGTGCAACTGAGCTAGCGCATCCCAGCAGGCATTGTCAACATCACCGCTCTTCGGCTGCCCAACAGCTGCTTTTGGCACAGCAGCAGCAGCAGCAGCGGTGGCGGCTCCTAACACACCCTTCCCAGGGCTTCCAGATGGGAAAGTGATAGACTCCAGCATGCTGTGCACATGATGCAACCCACTGGACGCTATGGGGTCATCTGTATTGGTCAACTGATACGGTGCGATGTGCATGCTGCTCATACAGCTGTGCCTATGCCTGGCTGGACTTTTCATTCTGTTTCTAGCACTTTTGGTCCCACCATCAGCTGCCAATCCCTTGACTGCAACCTCAGCAGCACTAGCAGCAAGCCTTACATCGCAGTCCTGCTGCACCAGAGATCCAGCACCAAGTGGTGCATTGCTGCTGTCATGCAGCTGCTGCAGCAACTCCTTGCGCCTGAGATGCATTTGCCGACCTGGCAGCAGCTGCTGCTGGTGTTCAACCTTCTGCCAATGCTGCTGCCGGCGCTGCTGCTGCAAGCTGGTCTGCTGTGGCAGCGGCAGCCTGTGCTTGGCGCATAGCTGAGCCAGTAGCAGCCGCTGCCGGTCGAGCGGCGAGCTGCCAGCAGCTGCTGATGCCACTCGTTGCTGACTGTGCTGCTGCACATGGACTGGTGGACTAGTCTGGTTAATGTGCTGCTGCTGCTGCTTGGGTGATAGTGACTTGAGCAGCGCCGGCAGCTGATGCTCATGCTGGCCAGCATCCAAAGACTGCTGAGCTTCAACTGCCACAGGATCTGCTGCATGGCATGCCTGCTGTGTGTCTCGTTGCTGCTGCTGCGCACAAGCAGCCGCTAACAAGATGCGCTGCTCCTGCATGGTGTTGTTGGCCACTGTTGGCAGGTGCTGTTGGGGCTGGCCTGGAGCCTTGCACATCCTGCTTGTGCCTGTCTCCTGCTGCTGGCCACCCTCTGATATCTGCGGTTCTCGCTGTGGTGGTGCAGAATTGAGTTGATCGCATTGCTCTTGTTGGGGCAGTAACTGGGTGCCTGGGTTATGCAGCTGCAGCGGCTCCTGTGCTTGTGTGTTGCGCTGTTTCATGCCCAGGTACTCACATCCCTGCTGCTGCTGCTGCGACCGCAGCTGATTGCCACAAGCAACCAACATTCCTGAATACGCAGTCTGCGGTTGTTGCTGGTGATGGGGCTGCTGCACTTGCTGCAAATGCTGTTGCCGCACGCCTTGCTGCTGCAGTTGCCTGCTGAAGTCCAGCAACCGTTTGGCACGTGGTGAGAGTGACTGTTGTTGAGGTCTGAGGCTCAGCAGCTGCTGCTGCTGTGGCTGCCCATTAGCAGCAGGCACTTGCTGACAGTGCGGTTGCTGTATTTGTTGCAGAAGCAGCTCCTGCGAGCTGTTTTGCTGCTGTGTTTGCAGGTCAGCTGGTGCTGATTGCATCTGCTGCTGTAGCCGCAGTTGGTGGTGTTTCTGCAATCTATCATGCTGCTGGACTGCAGCATTCACCAAGGGCTGCTGAGATGTGTCCGCAGGCCACGATGTGTTCAGATGCACTTGCTGTATGCTTTGTGGTGGTTGTTCAGTCACAACCACTGCCTGTACCCTCATCCCCTGATGCACCTCCTGTGCCGTTGGCTGCTGTGCCACTGCAGGTCCTTGCAGCAAGCTGCTGTTGTGCTGTTTTGCAGGTATGTCCTGCACAGGCGACCTGCGCACAACAGTTGCTGTTGCATCTTCTGCTGCAGGAAGCATCTTCCTGCTGCACCTGTGCTGCTGAGCTGATGTTGGCAAAGCTACTGCTGTGTGCTGCACAGGTATGGCAGCAGTAATCTTGTCTGCAGGACCTTTAGCTTGCCCCAGTGCTCTATGCCGGGGTACTGCTGCACTGCCAGGCTGTCCTGCAACTGCAGCTGCGACGCCAGACCTGGCATTATCCACATTACCAACACCTCGTGTTGTTGCTTTCGGGGTGCTTTTGCTGGCCCTGCGTGGTGACTTTGATGGCGGGACTTTGGCAGCAGCCGCTAGTTGTGTTTGCTGAGCAGTCCGTTGCCTGCTGTACTGTTGCAGACTCTGGGGCTCTTGCTGCTTCTGGCGTGGGGGAGTCCATTGCCTAGGTACAACTCCTGGATATGTCTGAGGCTCTGGAGTCGCAGAGGTATCGCGTACACAAGGCTTAGCCGCATCCTGTGCAACTGCTGCACAGGATTCATTTCTCTGAGGCGGTCCATCCAAGCACCTTGCTGCCCTTAGAAGCTGCTCTGGTGAGAATGTGTATAAGGTATGCGGTTCGCGCTCGTCGTCTGAACGCACTAGCACTGCTTGAGAAGATGTCTCTTGGCCTGTTGATGGCGGTGTGCTCTGCACAGTGCCTGTGTGCTGCGGAGACTTCTGCTTGCTGCCTTTCACTGCTGATGTTATTGTACTCAGCTGCGAAGAACCCCTAAGCCGAGCAGCCAACAGTTCCACCTGTACAAACAATTGATACAGCAACGTTGTGATAGGAATCCAGCAGCAGGCAAGCCTGCAATACATGCCAGGCCGGGTTGACTTACAGCAGTTCCAGCTATCAATGCATCGCTCGGCCGCCCCGGACTCTTCTGCCTTGGAAACATATCAGCACACTGTTACAGACCATAACAGGCAGTTAGGAGCCAAGAACGCAACCAGCAGCAAGGGCCGAGTCCGGTACCGTACATCTGGCGCGTGCATATGCCTCTTCAATTGCAGCGGAACAGCAACGGGCAACACGTCTGCGTATTTTGTTTTATCTCGTGCGTCAATAGTCCTGGTTACCCACAGTTGCAAGGTTGACGCCGCTACATTACCGTTGCACCTGCATAGCAGAGGGCAATCTTTGACATGACTGTTGTTTTGGCCAGTGAGATCTAGAGCCTCACGCCTGTTGTGAAAATTGATCGGCGAGACCTCTAGTGGATCGCTCAAAGAGTTAAAGGTGAACATTGCACCAGCATTACTGTAGCAGTAGTCATTTGGCAAACTACTGCATCTGTTACCAGGGTAGTCTCCAGTAGGTACACAGAAGTCTCACAACCCCTGCTTTTTTACACATTTCCATATATGGCTACTACATCTGGGTTGCTGTTGCTGTGCTGTCGTCATGTGTGCTGTACAGTTCGCACCTGCCGCCCATGTCACACGTGCAGCATGTCCAGAGTACCTGCCAGATTAAAAGGCATCTATGCACTTGGGTGCTGCTGCATTGACACCAAGATTCGGAGCACGTCAGCAAACACATCATTAACAAGATGAGGACCCTAGGACCACCAAATTCCTAACAAGTGTGTTCTAAGTGCCACCCAATTCGTACCACACATCATCAACATCTACCTAGGTAAACAACAGAACTCATTATACACTCTCATTCACACCCGGAGATGTTTTGGCATTTGCAATTCCCACCATATATAGATACACCAAACAATGGATAACAGAGTACCAGTCACTGCATCACACATCAGCTCCTCAGACACATTACGCCGTCGTCACTGCTGCTGCTGCTGCTCAGTTTTCCACCCAGCCAACACCTTGTCAATTTGTGCATATGCTTCAGCCTTCCGGCCTGCTGATATGAACGATGCTGCAAAACTGTTTCTAGCAAGTGCTGCAATTTCATCTGCTGACAGGTTGGCAACTGCCGCCGCATACTCATAATTTGCATTTAGGTAGCCGCCAAAGTATGCTGGATCATCTGAGTTGATTGTGACAATGATACCACACAACAGAATCTCCCGAATCTTCTCCGGCAGGGACCCTTTGTACACCTGCATAAATCACAGGGCAAAACTCAGCACACATTCTGCGCAATTGCATGCTGCACTCATTGTGTGGCCAGATGTGCTGTTGATACCAGTGAGCAACCACCTGTTTAAGGCCTGAATCACGCTAACCATTGCTTGAATGTGTACGCCACAGTGATGAGTGCTGCATTGCTACTGCGGTCATCACTCATTGCAAGTTGCTGCCCCATCAGCGGAGTCAGCCACAAGCGACAGCCACAGACGGCTAGACAGTTGCTATCACCAACACGAGCGATATAGCAAACCACACCTGTAGCCTGAGGTTGCTGAGAGGGCAAAGAGTAATTGGCACCCTGTGCTGGGCCATGTACTGCACTAGTGCCGGGTCATCCAGACTGTGGATGCCATGATCAATGCGCTCTGCCCCCAACACGCGCAGGGAATCCCAGATGTACTCTGGGCCGGCCTCTTCTCCTGCAGGGGTAACACAACACACCGGGTTGCTTTACGGTTGCTACATTACTCCTACTACATTTGAAGAAGAGAATGCTTTCCGCTGTTTTGCTTGTAGTGCGACAGGCGGTCATGTGTGCATACATCTGTGTATAGGAAACACGGACGCAGTTTTTAGGGTGCAAGCTGTCGCTCAACACCCACCGCTCTTCTGCTTATTCCTTACCAGCATGTGCGACCTTGTGCAGTCCCAGCAGTGATGCTGCCTTATACACTTCTTTGAAGTTTTGTGGCGGATAGCCAACCTCAGTGCTGGCTAAACCCAAACCCATGATGTCGTTCATGTATGGAAGTGACATGGCCAATATCTTAGCTGCTGATAGCTCTCCTCTGTCTCTTTGCAAACACAGGATTAGGTGAGCATCTATGGGGTGTGTGGGATGGTTCTTGCGGGCGTCTATGGCGGCTTGCATGCCATTGACTACTGCAGACAGCGGGACACCCCTACATACCAGGAGAAGAACACTTATTAGTGGCAACAGTTCACACAGGTGCCTAACTACAATGTTAGCTGTTGGAGATGTATGACACCTCAAGTGTGTCAATGGTGCCAGCAATACAGCTCAGCGTGGTGCCTCAACAACATATAGATGGTCAGGGATCCCCTGTAAGTATTCTCCCTGGCCTGCCTGCTGCAAGCCCAGACGTTGCAACAGTGCTGGGTGCAGAAACCTGGCAGTCAGGCTAGCGCTGACATCAGCTGCCACGCCGTGCCAGCTTTGAGACCCTTGCATCTTCAGCATCTACCCTTCAGCATCTACCCCATGCATGCCGAGTCAGCCACAACCGCAGACTGGGAAAGTGTCCTGTGTTACCTGGCCACGTGTTCTTGTGCATCATAGAAAAGCTCCACATGCGTGACGTTTTGTTCTGCGGCTTTGTTGAGATACGCCTCAGTGACGTCATAGAAGTCTTGCTGATGCAACAGTACTGACTGACCGACGTGGAAGGCGTCCAGGAAGTCTTGTAAGTTGTTGAAGTGCTGCCTGCAGGGTTTGATGAAGCGTTGCAAAGTACTTACAGTGTCACTGCAGCAGGTTGCTGCATGGCAACTGGTGTGTATGGCACTGAGCAGAGTTGTTGATCCCATCCCAGTATACAGCAACTTCTCAACCTAGGTTATGCATATCAGATGCTGGTGTATCAGCGATGCAAATGAAGAAAGTAATGAGATTTGCATGATGCAACAGCCGTGCAGTGTGTGGAAAGCTGGCATGTGTTACGAGACTGATAAGAGCTCGAGCTCTCGGCACCCCTGAACCAGCGCTTCTTGCACCACATGTGGTATAGTGTTGGCGGGGTGCTGCAGAGCATATGCGGACCGTATGGTCACCTGGCTGCCTTTGCTGCTGCAAGATTTGGGTATGGCAGCGTGACGTTGTTCCTTAGCGCCAGTGCCCACATGAGCTCCGGCTCAATAGTGCCTTCAATGTGAATATGCAGCTCTGCCTTAGGCAGGCGCCTAATCAGGTCTTGGATTCGGGGATCCACCTTTCGGGTGAAGCCATTGCTTGCTGCTCGAGGCAGATCCCGCGCAACGCTCAACTTGTTCGGACGGAGGATACCACCCCTTTCCCTCAAACTCAATTGTTTCGGGGCATGCAACGCTGTCGTTAGCTGGAGGCCCAGCAAGAACATACAGATGACCAAAACTACGAAGTTCTTCATTGTGCCGGACTGAGCCAATAGCCCAGGACAACGTCGGTTCTGCGTATGCGAGCATACCATGGGGATCCACCTTCGGGACGCGGAGCTTGTAGGATCATTGCAGTCGGGAGTGTCACACTTCTGACTCGTCATTGTCACACTCGCCGCCTCATTAGGGCCTCGCTGATCACGTGCGGCAGCTGCTTGCCCACAGTAGCGAACTGGCCAACGCCCCTTGCTCACGTGTGTCTGCAGACTTGGGATACCTCTTTGACTGGCTCAATTCCTGGCTCAGCGTCACGCTTGCAGGCAAATCACATCTCAAGGCCCTAGCCTACTGCTGTGCTGGGCATGCTGTCGTTTACCATGCTGTGGTACAATTTTTTTTCAATTGGTTTCGTTACATAGTCGAGCAGCGCTCAAAGCCACGCTCCCGGGCCACCCCAGCCTGTATACGTGACCCGATACCTCCAACCCCCGTCGGTATCAATCTATGAACATTGTCCACTTCCCACACTGCGCAGGGTGCTTCGAACTATGCCAACCACTGGTGCCTTTAAGGGCGAGGATATGCCGCAAGCGGGGTACCTTCGCCATTGGCCCTGTACACAACTATCTAAACCCCTATCCACCAGCCAACTCTATATCCACCGCACACCAGTCATTCCCATAGTCCCTAGTAGTAACACCATTTGCAGTCGACCCTGTGTAGTTTGACATCTTCCCCGCCGGCTTCAGCAAGATTGTTGCTGACTGGCCTACAGACACCAACCCCGCATGCACAGCAGCCACGTTGAAGTTCGAGTCGTTTGTGTAGGGCCCCGAGCCCCACACCGCTCCCCTCTCGCTGTTATTTGACCCTGTGACGTTCAAAGTGACGGCGTCAGGGCACCCATCTGCACAACAGTGGAACACATGTAAAAAAGACTGAGCCAATGCAAACAGGATAGATGCGCTGGCAAAAGCTGTGGTGCCATGCATGGGGTACGCCACCCGAAACCATGTGGCTTGGTTAAAGACATTCAAGTAGCGCAGCTCTCTAGGTTGATTCAACTGGTAGGCTGCCACGAATATGCCCGAGCTTGACCTCTCCCCTGTTTGCAGCTGGCAGTGTGTGCGACCGAGATTGTCCCTGTCAGCTTCCGCGGATTCTGCCGAATTGCTAGCTCCTGAAGAGAATGTGCAGGTAGCTCGAGCTCCTCAACTCGCTATAGTCTGCTATGAAGAAAGCGATGGTAACCTGTAAACCGTGATTGCTCATACATATCAGTACCTGGTGCAGGTGATGGGCTGCCAGCAATTGCAGGACTCAACAAGACAGGAGACTGCAGTGTAACCTGCGCTGGCATAGGGGATGGAGTAGGGGTGGCCGGAGTAGTTGCTGCGTTGGCAGCTTCAGTAGCTGTTTTAGCAGACGACGAGCTGGTACCTGTTGTTCAACAGCACGAGCAGCAAATGGTGGTTACAACATTCTGTCGTCACAGTGCAGCCTTTGATGGCATAAAGCAGCAACGCAGCCAATTGAGTTTGGAGCAACAAGCTTGCATATGAGCCAACTCAGCAGACTGGGATGCCCACCTGTAAGGTCTAACTAAATCATGCCAGCAAGTATGTCCTACCAGGGCTGCTGAAATTTCGTGCAACAACAGGCACTCTGCCTGAAAGCTGACACCTGGCCAATTCAGTGAGAGACTCGATGTCTGCTGAACTGGCCATCCTGCATGACCCACCTGCTGCTCCTGCTGGGGCAGAAACCTGGTTTGCAACCGGCCTCCTTGCCAAGAAGATCCCCACGCCAGCTCCAGCACCTACAGCAACAGCCACTATCACAAAAGCTAGCCCGACTGCCCAGGCAGTCCGAGTGCAACGGCACCTGCTGCTGCTGTTGGCAGTGAGGCCCATGGATACGTCTTTTGCAGGAGATGCAGTAGCTGCAAACTCTGTGATTCCTTGCTCAGCAGCGGCTGCAGCTGTTCTTGAAGACAGTATTCGTGATGCTTGTGATACTGCTACTGGCTGCTCCAACCCACAGGAAACCAATCCTGCAGGAGGGTCTAGCATCATGACTGCTGTTGGGGCTTGCATCTGAGCTGCTGTACTATCTGCTTGCCCTCCCGTACTCCTCAACTGAGTCCTGCTGCTAGCCTCACGAATGAGTAAACTGACATGTGCTGGTGCTGTTGTGCCCCTTAGGCCAGCTGCTGAGCCAGCTGCAGCGTTAGCAGCTGGCAAAGCCAACCCATGCTGCTGCGCCCAACTCTGTATGCTCTTTTTCAGGTTGTGGTTGGGTATCAACAGCTTCGTGCTCAGCACTTTACCAGTTGCAGGACACGTATTGTGAGATGCTAGCCACCGTTGTATGTTAGCTGACTCGTAGCTGTGGCCTGTCTCTGCTAGTATAACGGGGTCGACCATTACTTCTTGGCTTATGGGACAGGTGTAACCGTCTGGGACCTCGGGTGCTACTGCTGGTGTGAGGGTGCCGGCGGCTGAGGCTGCCCTTGGGGCGAGAGCTGCACAGAGCTGCAGCAGAACAGGGAGGGAGGTCAAAGTAGCGGCAGCTGCTGCAGCTGAACAGCGCCAAGACGCAGAGTCAGCGGGTGAGGCGTGGTGCAACATGCTCAAGTGAAGTACAACTCAAACTGCAGTCCAGTCCTTCTGACAGCTCCAATAGACGAGCGGTTGACCGTTGGCCAACACTGCTGATCGTGGTGTCACAAGCTGTACCTGTTGCACAAGAAATTCTTCTGTTTCAGCTCCAAACGTCTTTCCCTTGCCAGCTATGGCGCCGCCGGCCCCCTCAAGTTGCTCCAAGCCATCCAACCCACCCCCTCCATACAGGGCTGCCAGCTGCAGTGTCTGCAGCTCTTCTAGCAGTTCATCAGGGCTGAGGTCAGCTAGCTGGCTGTACTGCTCCAACTGCATTAGCAGTGCCTGATGGAGGAGTTGATCAGGCGTGGACTGTTGCAGTGCTGCTGCTGCAATCTCTTTCAGCCTGCAAGCAACGCCACTGTCTTCTGTAAGCTTGCAACTGGAGTTGCACTACCATGCTGCCTTGATCGCATGCAAATCCTGAAACACTGATCTGGTGGCTTAGGGGCACAGTCACTGCTTGCAAAGCCTGCTGCGCTGGCCGTTTTAACAGCAGGTTGTCCTTGTTCAAGTTGCCAACCCTCAGCTCCAGCAAGGTCAGTTCCTCACAGTCATTCTATAACATCAGTGGTAGGTGAAGGACTTCTCTCACCTGTCTCCATTCTGCTCGTACTCAACAAAAAAAGTTTTGGTTCTGCTGAGCTGGCGCTGGATCTGAACAAGTTCAGACCGGGCTTCAGTCAAGTCCTGCAGCATAAGACATGCCAGCCGCCAACAGGATTGGCAGGTGCTCACACCCCAACATGCTACTAGGCTGTGCCTGACGCAGTATGACCAAAAGCGATGCTGCTGTCACTGCCAAGAGCTGCAGTTGGGTCAACCACAGCTTGTTGTGCTCATTTGATTGAATGTCCTGCTGTAACAGCCAGTTTGGAACGCTGCGGGACACATCTTGTAACGGTCTCAGGCTGCCAAAGTGCAGGACGCCCCTACCAGCAAGTTCTCTCCAGCTGCCAGTATCTGAAACGTGTTCGTGAGGTCCCTGGTGATTCTCAAGAACTCTTCTCGTATGACCGAGGCTGTTATGAGCGACACCAGGGGGCCGGTGTTGCATACTCTGGTCAGCAAAGCCTGGGCCTTGGTCAGCGCTTCCAGTAACGCTTCTGCGTGCATCGCCGCAACAATGTGCATTGCAAGCTGAGTATGTTGTGTCTGCTGTTGTTGGAAGTGCATATTCAAATGTGCTGTGTAGCACATGCCACAGTAGATGCATGTCCTGCTGCTGCCGAATAACACCTGACGTCAGGTGTCGACGCTGTGAACCATGTGAGCCACATACCGAGGACCTTGCTGCCAACTGGTGAGATTCCATCTTCAGGTATGTTTCTAAGGAACCCTTCTATGCAACTGATAGCTGTGCCGAGGCTCTTGCATTCACTCTTGTTGTGTTTGGCAACAACAAGCTGCTGGGCAATCTCGAGGCAGACCCGCAGGCAGCATCCCGTAAGGCCGGCTGCAATTGTTGAGTTCATTTCATGTGCTCAGGTAACCTAAGCAACATTGAGTGCAACGGATCAGTGTGTCAATGAGCTGCGAATCACCTTCAGTACACGTGTGCAGGTCGTACTGCATGTGATAAAACAAAGTACGACTCAAAGCAGTGGGTTAAAGCGGCTACTATAGACTGCACCTCAACCTCGTGATGCTGTATCGTGAATGGGGCACTGCCTCGGGATGTACGAATGGCTCGCGGGGATCGGAACAGGCGCCAGCGCGGGCTGGCACTCTTGATTCGAGCTCGGCAGGTCCCGAGAGTCGGCTAACGACCATCTTTGCGAAGATAACGTGGAGCACAGCTCACTACGTAACAGTTACTGGTTGGCTGTTGATGCTTTCTTGGAAAGCTGCCTGGACATGCACTGTCAGCACCCAGCAGCAGTTGGACACATTGCCAAGTTGGTTGCGACCTTGTAACACTGCAAACACACCTCTGGAGACTGACTTGCGAGGCGATGACCCTGGCCTGTATTGCTCCAAATACCCTGAACAGCACGAGACCCAGAGGTCCCCAGTCACCTGCCCTCGAGCTGTTCAGGTCTCAGGAACCCAGCCTCAAAGCGTTCTATCCGCATCTTGGTCTTATCATCCAGGCTAGACTCTACTGTATGTACTGCTGCTGCTCTAGCTATAGCTCTCATTGACTGCTGCCTGAACTGATGCTGCAGCAAGCGGACCACTGGGTAGCCAAGGAATGCTAAGGGATGATCAGGCCTTGAGTAGGTGTATATGTCATACCTACACACAACAGACAGGGTTGAAGCACAGATGGGGTGACAACGGGACACGCACTTCCTGTGTACTATAGCCTCATACTATGCCGCCCAGTGGGTGTGAGGTTAACTCATGGAATGCAGCGAAAGCGGACATGAAACCAACCATCACCCCATAGATGAATCCATGTGTATCTGTGAAAGCACTTGTGACACGGCGTGATAGCCAACGGCAACACTGATCCACAGCTGCATTGAGGCATAGCTGACAGCAGCAGCGCTCACCACACCGAGTCATCTGACTTGTCCCATTCCACCCTAAACCGCTCTTCACCAGCTAAGTAGTGTGTCTTCAAACAAGCATGAGCATAACTCATCTGCTGACCATGATGCTTGTGTTTGGTCTTGCCTGCTGGCTGCTGCTGCTGCCCTCGAGAGTTTGTGCTGCTGTTCTGCCTACTCCAGCGGCCTTCCTGCTTGTACCTGCAGCACCAAAGGCGCACCAACCAAGTACATCAGGCCAACATGCAGACACATTTGGACTGATAGTTGCAGGCAATGCTTCCTGCAAGCCGTTAAGTTGCCTCCTTGAAGATTGACAGGTATCGTCCGGGGTGCTGTGTATGCGGTACATGCAAACATGTGCAGCAGACGGCGATATTCAAAGCGCTTCGCTGTCAAATACCCAACCTTAGTATCACAGCTGAAGTAAACACAACAGCAAGCTGCAGTACTGAGCCCACGCTTACACAATCTTGAGAGGGACTGCGGTCCATACACCAAAGACGTTTGCTGACACACAGACAGGTGAACCAGCCTTGATAGGCGTCTCTGGGTCAACTTGAGCCCAGGGCAGTTGAAACTGGCCCCAGGTGCTGAGCAGGCTCTTGGTAGCTTCGTATGTTTTCCTCCCATACCCCACCTACACATAGCATGCGTTTGTATCATGCTACAGCAGGAGTTTGCATTTGATTCGCCAGGTTGCTGTTCCTGCACAACAGCTGCCTGCACAGCACACGCAGTACCTTACACAAAACATCCCTCATTTTGCTTAGCTGCTACAAGGCCCATGCAGACCACAAGTCTCACATGCTGTTCTTATGTCACTCGGAGCCTTCTGGTGCTGCTGGGGCCTGACAGCTTGTGTGATAGATTCAAGCTGGGGAGCAGCTCACCTTGATGCGTTCATGATCCACATTCCACCACCCGTCACCCTGCGCTTCTGGTGATAGTGGCGGCGCATCCAGTGAACCCCCTGCACTGCTGAAGTTGAACCCCAGCCTGTGCAGCAAGTGCAGCAGAAGGGCTAAAGCCAGTTTGGATGCCTGGAAAAGAGTGCTTACTGTCGGCAGCAAGTCTGCTCGCACTCACTTGAGGCCCTTGTCACAGACAGCTTGCTCTTGAGCTTTTGTTGGCCGTTTCAATGAGACGAAGAACATTGTAGATGCTGATTAAACTCAGCACTACAGCAGCAGGTGTGCCAGGTTGCTAGGTTCCTGTGATTAGCTACCGTAAAGAGCCACTGGCCAGCAGCACATCATGACACAAGCAAGTGCCAATGCACGTTTGACAGTACCCCGCCAAGCTGACCGCAAGCCCACAGCCGGAACCCGCGGTACAGCCACAGTGACACCGTGACATGGCAGTAACCTGGCCTTTGCACCACAGGGCCCAACCTGCAGACGGACAAGCGACCCAATAGCATCAAGGTACCAGCAAAATACTTTTGGAGAGACCACAGGACACGTAGCTCTTTGCGCAGAGGATTGTACTTGCGATCTGCAGTGCTTGTTGCGCAAATCGATGTTTTGACTCTTCAATACGTTGATTACCTCACGTTTCTTTGTTTCGCAAGTTACCGTAGCTGCATCACAGCCCTGCAGGGCCTTGACCGTTGTCATACCAAGTTTGAATTCCAGCAGCCGAGAGTCTGTGCTATAAAGCAGCTGGCAGGTGCGTCGCCTGTTGGGCTGGTGCCAGGCAACTGAAAGAGGCGGGGTTGCAACACTCCTGTAGCACCTAGGCGGCAAGAGATGGAGACTGCCCACTACAACAGCAGCCCTTTGTTTCTGCAACCTCAATCGAGGCGCATCCCACAGCGAAAACCAACTGAAGACGAGAATGCAGAGATTAGCTATGCATTTGATAAGCTAAGGGGGGATCAGCAGTTTGTACTAGGCAGACATGTCAAGTTGGCATTGAGAGCCATGGGCTTCCCAGGTGAGCAATGTCTCCATCGCGACTCAGCCGAATGTTGCAAAGGCAAACACTAGTACTTTTCATGGCTCGCTTCAGCAGACTTTGACGGGCTGCAAGCAGTATGTGCAGTTGCTAGATAGATGTACACATGGCGAGGGCACCGCACAGGCGGGCAGACCGAGCCCTTCATAGTGAGCCAGACATTACAGCAGCCCAAGTTCTGCAGGTTTTGTTAGTCACACCATATAGAAACAATTGCCATAGGCTGCCCTAAGCACTAGAAGAACAGCCTGCACAGCACAGCAGCTGTTTGCAAGCCAACTGCATGTGTCATCTGATGTTGCTGCTGTCCTGCAGTGAAGAAAGCAGATGTGCAGGAGCTACTGCGTGACCACGGCATCCCACCAGATGCTGGCCTAGACTGGCAAACGTTCTATGATGTGGTATCATCCAAAGTAGTAGAGCGCACACCTCAGGACGAAGTTCGCCGTGCTTTTCAGCTTTTCGACCTGAACCATACGGGCAAAATCACACTGAAGGAGCTCACACTGATAGCAAAGCAGCTGAACGTCAGCATAGAGCCCGAAGAGTTGAAAGATATGATGTCAGAATTTGATAGAGACCAAGACGGGGCAATCAGTGAAGAGGAGTTCAGAGCTATTGTAGCGCCACAGGATGACTAAGTATCCTGGGCAATGCTTAGGTAGTTTGACATTCGCACATCGTCTGATGTCAGTGTGTGTGAAATGTGGTAGCTGGCCTAGACGTTGGAGGGCAAGGATATCACCGGTGGCCAGACGCAATAAGTTGCATAGAGAGCTGGCTACACAGCATGTTGACCAAGTGGCATGCCAAACATAGGGGAAATTTGGCATACAGGTGCTTATCCAGGCCTGCATCATTCACAGCTGTTGCATTGCCTGGCAGCATTGCTTTTCATTGTTTGTGTGCTCTGGCAGTCGGCTCCTTGCAGCTGCTGTACAGTTGCATAGGGGTTTACGCGGTAACCAAAGCGGCCCTCACTGCATTGAAACCGTTTTCTCAGATCGTGCGCGCAACCGCAAGCGCTGAGCACCGGTCATGTGTTAGAGTTAATTAATAAGTACGTTTTGGACAACTGGGTTACAGGATCACTGCACGCTTGAGTACAGGGTCTTGCGATGATCGACAGCAATGAGGTGTCAAGTGACGCTCTCGGCCTGTCTGCATGCATCAATACGTTGTTTGCTGGCATGTTATTATATAGTGACAGTCACATGGCCCTGTACAGACGTCGTTTTCACGAGAGACCTGCACCATCGTGCTCAACAGAAGCTACAATTCTTGCACCTAGTTGACGAGAGCACGCATAAATGAGTTCCTTATCATATTACTAAGCATTGCAACAGTGCTCGGTAACTCCGGAGGCAGTCCCAGCACTAGGACAAGGCTTTGTAACCAGCAAAATCTCGCGAGTGGTCACGCTCACTTGTAAGGGCATGTGTGGCATGGTTGCAGCGTTATAAAGCAAGAATGGGTTTACTAGTAGCAACGTAGGCCTGCGATCGGGGTAGATAGTTCCACATACGTGAGCAGTACTGCTTGCCATGGTGACCATCCTGCCCGGCAGTGTTTGCAAAATGCACATGACTGGGTCACGATCACATCCGTAAGATGCAACGTAGGTTAGGAGGCTGTACTGAGGAAAGTGTACGCTTGTGGGGTTGTCTGTGCTGCAAGAACGAGCCTTTGTTCTGCAAAGACGTAACTTTGCGGGCCTCGCGTTTCGCAGCTGGGACAGCGATACCCTATATGCCGTTTTCATTAGAAACTTGTTGATTTTGTCTACTTATGATTGCACTTATAGGCCTTGCGGGGCAGTGCCCGAGGAGCATAATCAAAGTTTCTGCGGTTTGGGCCCCATACGGTTACAAGTAAACCCCTATGTACACAGCATGAGCAGTGCCTGCTCAATGGGGACTAGCCGCATTCGGAAGGGGTCCTTGAAGACAGCATATAATGTAAGCAGCAAAGGCATGTTTTTGATAGTACATCTGGCCCAGACAGGGCCCACCCAGTTGGGTCTATGGAGTCCTCTTCTTCTTCTTGCAATCGCTGCGCCTTGTTCGGCAATCTCACTGTGAGGTCCTCACATGAGGATGTGTCCATCGCGATATGATCAAGTTCCGAATCCGTTACAAACTCGCCCGGACGGGCCGGTCGCGGCAGTTGCTGTGTGTTTGGACACATGTGACTGGCACAAAAGGCATAACATATTTTTCTGCCACTACTGAGATGTATGATATGATATCACTTGGTCCAGCTCAGCCTGGACTCAAAAGCTTTAATTAACGCACGGGCCCAATGACGAGTGCAAAGCCGCTGGGTACTTGGGCCGGCTTGGTCCCGGACTGGTCCGTGAAATCAATGCGTGTCCGCAGGGCCCAAATGCGTTTGAGTGCCTCAGTTTTGAGCACTGACACAGCTGCATTCAAGGTTGCTCTATGCTGTGACCAAGGAAGCCGTTGAGCACACGTGATGTGATCTGGCTGTGACCGTCCAGTCTCATCCTGGACAGAGCTTTGCAGCAGCGGTAAAGCGGTATTGTCTGCATTCGACGATAGCTCACATTGTACTACGCATGCATGCAGCTCACATCAATCGCCGCATGCCTGGTGCACGTGCCCAAAGTCGGCTGGTCAGCCTTGGCCTGTGCTATTTGGCGCTGGCTTGCCATTATGAGCTGTCATTGGGTAAGACTTAGCCTTCAGCTGGCTTGTGAGACTCCACAAACTGTGAGCAGATCTGGAAGCAGTCTGGCTAGCAAGCTGGCTGTGGTACACAGTGCAACATTGTGCAGCCACTGCAACTTGGCATGCTTATCATGGCCAGCTGCGACCTCGTTAACACTGTGAATGGCCGCCGGCAGGACAGCTGCAGAGGGTCTGTGCCTGGTGGTCATATGAGTTGTGTACGTGTCTGGTGTTGCAATCAAAGTGATCCCGCTTCATGTTGCTCAGGTAGAAGGCTACAATGGACAAATCGAAGCAGCTCTGAGTCACCACCACATTTCTTGATGTGGCGACACCTACGGAAGGCTTCCGGGCAGCTCGCAAACAGCAGTGCTGTACAAGCAGAGACACGACCGGCTCAGGTCAAGGAAGCTGTGGCTTTCACCAAAGCATTGGGGCGCAAGCTTATGCAAACTTTACTACCGGCGGTAGCACAAAACAACGGAGACCAGGCTGGGCCTGTGTACATAGCAATGTCAGCAGCATACGTTGGAGGCAACGCAACTGGATCGGCGTATGATGCACGCCCTGCGAGAGTTGATTGCAAGCATGGCCCAAGTGGCTTGTGCTGATACTGTTGTGGAGGTTGTGTCACGGCAGTCCAACAAGGGTTTTGTCAAGTTTCTTTGCAGCTGGAACAGGGATACCAAGCGGTTGTGCCAATGTGGCTGACACCGTCAGACAGGCATTTCTGCATGTCACAATTGAGGGAACTACTATGCTGGTCGCCAAGTTTGGGTATTTCAAACCTTTCGTACGTAATTAGGAATGGAAACACGTTACATGCGCATGCTGCACCCTGCGGACTCGGAGTTCTTTCTTAAGGGGTCCCTTAAGTGCTGGGCTCTGTATTCGATGGGCCTGGATGTCAAGCTATAATGGTGCACGATGACTCATCATACCGTATGAGGGCCGGGATCTTGCGGCCATCTTGGGCTGTAACACACTATAAGTTACTGTATGTAGTTGCAGGTGCACCGTGTGATCTTATGTTGAACCCATCAGCTGCGGGCTGTGTTCCAAGCAGCATGACCCCGTGCTGGTTGTCCACATATAGCATGTATCCTCGCCTATAAAGTCTGTCTG
Source organism: Coelastrella sp. UTEX B 3026 (assembly GCA_002588565.1). NCBI lineage: Eukaryota > Viridiplantae > Chlorophyta > Chlorophyceae > Sphaeropleales > Scenedesmaceae > Coelastrella > Coelastrella sp. UTEX B 3026. The sequence continues at coordinate 25,940 of NSMO01000301.1, forward strand.
GGCATCGAGATTCCTTCCATCGGATGTGTAAACATACAACTTTAGTTGCGGTGTGGCTTTGCTCAACAATCAGCACAGCAACGTGGCCCTGGACCGATTGATATGGCAGGAATCATGATTCAGTGACCACTGCTGCCGGGCTGGGTAGCATTGTGCATGTGAGACTTGGGAACCCGGGTATCGACCTCCTCCAAGCAGGTCATAGATGTGGAGTACTAGTGCCAGCATGCCATGTGCGGCACAACTCTACAGTGAAAATGTTACATGTCAGAGCAGCTAAGGCACATGTGGTTTATAGAGCATGCCATGCAAGGCTTGCTGCTTCACAGATGGTTGTGCTGTTCAGCTTGTATCAGCCCACAAAAAACATGCCAAGAGCACGTCATCGCTTCAGCAAGGCGCAACCATACGAATGACTACACCTGTTCATGAAGTCAATGCCAAGATCGTTTCAGGCTCAGTAGCCAAGCTAGCAGCAGCGTCAAGCACAAGACACCACTATTTCTCTATGTCTTTGAACTCATTCAACTCATTAACGCCCATTGGAAGCTTATGAGAGAAGTTGAGACTGTGATGCTCTAATCTGAAATACAAAAGAAAATTAGAAGATCTGTCTGAACGCAGCGAAGCAGCAAACACCACGCCATGTCTGCGACTCCCTAAGCTCCGCCTTTCCAAAGCTGCCCTATCAAGTAGCAGCCAGAAAAAACAAACACCACATCTAGCCCATCACAGCATTCTGGTTGTTGGCAAAAATACAGGCCAGCATCAAACCGCACACTCTCAATCCCAAGCAGAATTAGGTTCAAAGATAGGCTGCTCCGCACAGCATCAGCCAGGAGCGACAACCCAGCACAGAGCACAGACACTAGCCAAGGCATGTCCAATACATAACTAACTTATCAGGCTTACAAGCACCGCTTTCAGTTGGGTGAAGGCAGGCTGAGGCAATGACACCCCATCCCAGTGATTCATGCACTGCCAGTCCAAACATGCTGAAACGACCAATGCATGAAACTCTAAGCCCACTCAATGCGCATCCTGCTGTGTTTCACTCTCTGACCACTGTGAGTACATTCCTCTGGCCCTGACGGCACTGCATATGCTGCTCGGAAAATGCACACAGCAGCCGTTGGCATCATCCCCTTGGTAGTTGTTTTACACGCTCGACCCTGCCCCCCTACTACAACCCACACTCTTATCCGATCACCACTTCAAGCCTTGGTAACACCACTAGCTAGCTAGATCAGGCTATCTGATGCAAATCAAGCCATATTGACGACCATCAGGATGTCTGCTGACACACACCCAAAGCAGCAGCACAAGCCCTGGCCATGCGGAGAGCATACACTGGTACTTCAGCCTACATCTACAGACTACGCAGTCCATCATGTACACCAACAAGAATTCTTCTGACACCTTCACTGCCAATTGTTTGTGCTTTGGCTGACTCCCTGCCAACCGAGGGCAGGCGCTCAGGTCTCACAGGATCTGGGTTAGTGGGGTTGCAGTGGCTTGCTGCTCTTGCACAGGTGGAGTGTGCAGAGGCACACCCACACCAGCAGAAAGGGCACCCATTGCGCGTGTCCCTGGCGCTTCCGCTGCCTTTGCTGCATCAGCGGCTGCATCCTTTGCTGCGGGTGCTGCTGC
>NSMO01000302.1:0-12582 GCA_002588565.1 Coelastrella sp. UTEX B 3026
CGCCAAGGGTTGTCAAAGCCCGTTTATGCTTGTTGAGAGGATTATAGCACCACAACCAAAACCCAAGGTGGCATAACATTCCGTCTGAGACCATCGCGGGCCAGCATTACAGGCCTGGGTTCTGAGAGGGCTGCAGGAAAAAACTTTTGATGCTTCTGTTTGTACAGTTGCCGCTCTGCTGCGAAGCAGACATGTCTGTGCATTCTGTGCACCAGTGTGCATGAGTAGCAGTTTATTTGTGTGCATGCTCACCCATCTGGTTGTATGCCACCATACTGGGAGCTGGCAGGGCCTGCTGCAATATGTATGGCTCGATTATCTGAAAGCACATGCACTGCCATGATATCCAATAGCAAACCCATTGTTTGCTTGCTATAGCGGGGTACATTCTGCCTCAATATAAGGGACCCTTTTGTTCATGGTTGTTTTGAAGGCTATGTTGCAGCTAGAAAGCATAGTGGTATAGTGGTATAGTGGTACGTACCTGATCATGAGGCTGGGAATTTACTGAAAACATGACATTACTGATGCAAGTCACGCGGCAAAACGGTTGTAGATGCCTAATCATCATGATAGTTACTAGTCTTACTAAGTCAGTGACATATGCCATCCACGCAGGCTTCTATGTCTGGGCCTCTGTGGTATGCCTCTGTAGTACAACTTGCAAGCACTGCTTGCAGCTTGTTTTGAGAGTGGGCAACCCTGGAACTTCCATCTAAAGGTCACTTTGCATGCTTGCATGGGTCAAAGTTCAGGGCCTGAAGGCGCAAAACATACGTCGCTGCAGAGGCTAAGACTGAGTGCCTGCCAGGCAGTCTGGCAGACAATGAGGCTGCTTGCCCTGCCATTGCATTATGATGGCCGAGTGTGCGTGCTGGCAAGTTTTCAGGTGATTTGCGCTTGTTCAAACCCTCCGCCCGTGAAAGTTGGGAAAACGGTTGCGGTCCGGCTTCCCTTCAAGGCTAAGAGAGCTGCGCAAGGAAACCGAGCAAGGAAGCCGGCTTCCTTGCTACGGTCCCTTACGAACCGCTAACTTAGCCGGACGGTCCGGCGATGCAGCAGGGAAGGCGTGGCGTGCGGCATCCCTAGAACTAGGCGAATTCGGTCTCGGGAAGCAGGCAGACGGTTAACACCGTCTGACTTGTTGCATGGCTCAGTCTCTGTCGCTGGCCCAGCCAAATTCCCGTCAGTGTCAAGGGCTTTGCCACCGGTGCACGTAGACAGATGGATCTAGATAAACAGTGACCTGCGTATACGTACGCCAGTCCAAACATGAAGAGTGACACGCATCCAGTTGTCAGAGAGAGACCAGAAGTTCAGAGAGTCATAAAGATAATCTTCAGGGCCACGCCGCTTGTGCAACATACATGACTATTTGCTTGGCATTTTCTGTTGCATGAGCTAAACTTCACATGACATGTAACATAAGGATACAAAATGTTTTGTCGGACACCCTGCGCAATCAACCGCACAACAAAAGCAGATCTCTAGAGCAAAGTTGATGATACAACTTCCAAGTCGAAATTGGCAATGCAGCTCAGCAGCCAAGCCAATCCGGGGCATGCTGCCGCTAGCGCTGTAGTACCATTAGTAGGTCACCTAGCATAGGAGCATAAGCTTAGTAAAGAGGTGAACATAATGAAGACAAAGTACAACTTAAGCCATTTTTTGTTTACATGCTCGTGAATGCTTTTGTATTGTACACCACATGCATGCGCCGCAACTCCGCCCAGGGGACATTTAGCGGTTCAATCATCTGAACAACACTGACAGGAGGTGGCATGACTCTGCCGGGAACCTGAACATACAGCAACCCTCACATGTGTACAGCTGTGCTGCAGCACTGCAATGACTGGCTGCATACTGCAGCAACTAAGGAGCGATCATGGCAATAACAGGACTTCATTGTATGTAGCCAGCTGGGTTTAAGCTTTAGGGTTCACACTAACCCTAATCCCTGAACCCAAACATGCATTAACAGCCACTGCAATGTTCAGAGCCGCACCAAAAAACCTGATACCAGTATATCGAATAGTTACACTGATGCAATACGCAATACACACATCGTGTTGGCATGTCCATGTTGTCATTGGATGATCCGAACAATGCGCCACTGTACGTATATCAGACCTGGTATGAACTTGGTTTTCATGAGCCAACATTGATTGCCATGACAAGTGCTTCCATGCCTGGTATTATAGGTTGTCAAACCCAATACAGCTCATCACAGACCAACACCACAATCAGACAATCTGCTGTATCTGCAGCATCAATGACACCTAATGTTGTACACATGGTTGATAAGGCGGTGACTGCTCTTGTTTTTAACCTTCCAACTCAATCATCAGAATTACTTTTACTTTGGCCACTCTGTGTTTGAGGGTTGAAGCAACCCAGCTGATGTCGAGCGGGTGATCCAACACGCACAATGTAGAACGCCAACCCTATGCAGATTACCCAATGCAGAAACCATCTGAGCTGATAAAAGCTTGCCAAGTAACATCAGGTGTGAAGGTGCTTAACTTATTATGATTTACCATAGTGATGCTCCACACGCAAAAGCTGGTTCTGTTGCTGTTGTTACTGTGGACTGGATCTGAACTGCAATCACCTCACACCCTTTGTCCCACCCAGCTACTTCGTCGCTCCCTAAAACGCTATGCCCACCTGACCGTCAAAGCATGCCACCTCCCTTCCCAACCACACCTGAGACCCTTTAGGTGTGACAGGGGTGTGTCTTGCAGTTGCTTGGACCTGACGATCCAGCCGAAACCAGTCCTCCCGCACCTTGTCTTTGGCACACGATATCGCACAGTCCACTCTATTCTCCGGGACCTTTTTCAACACACGTGCCACCACAGGAGAGGCTATACTGCGCAAGCCGTCCCAAAGGATTTCACCACTTTCACCAAGTTGAACAGCAAGGACAAGCCAACAGAAAGCAGCCATGAGGCTTGCAGCATCTATCGCAAAGATCAAGCCTCTTCAGAGGTGCACTCGACAGCAGCCGGGCCGGCAGCGCTGTGCGACATGCCAGCACAATCAGTATTGGGACTGCTGTTGTTAGCAGGAGCACCGTTGGTCGCTGCTGAGCCGCTGGTAAACCCTAGGCTACTACTGCTGATGGTGCCAGGATTGCCAGCTGATTCACTGTAGCTGCTGTCAGAGGTACCAGCAGCAGCAGCAGAATCAGAAGGTGCATCTCCAGCAGCAGAAGGTGCATCCCCACCAGCAGCAGCAGCAGTTGTCATTGCAGCATTGTCTCCAGACCCTCGCTGCTGCTGCTGCTGGAGGTCAGGCAGCTCTGTGCCGGTGCTACCGCTGGTGGTGCTAGCACTGTGAGCCAATGCATCGCTGCCGTTTTTGGCTGGACCAGCACCAGCAGCAGCAGGAAGCGCATCCCGAGCATCAGCAGCTGCAGGCGCAGGTGCAGTGTCCACTTCTGACCCCTGCTGCTGCTGGGGTTCTGACGGTCTAGTCGCAGTGCTGCTGTCAGCCTGTAGGAGATCGCCTGCCAGGGCTGCTACCCTACTTCTGACACCTGGTACTGGGTCAGACTCAAGCTGCCGCAGCTGCTGTAGCAGCTGCTGCAGATGTACTTGTGTTAAACCCTGATGCTTCTGCTGCTGCTGCTGTCTGCCTACAGCCTCACTGACATCAGTTTGCTGCTGCTGCTCCTGCTGTTGGTCTGAAGCAAGTGAGGGCTTACCCTCAGTGGTTGAAGCTTGCTGTATCTGCTGCTGCCGTGCTGCTAGTATGCTGGCAGCAGCAATGACAAAGACCTGCCGTTCCGAGCTGTTGCCAGCCTTACAAAACGCTTCCAGATCAATTGCCAGATCATACCAAGCTGGGGTTGGTAAGAACCTACATGGATCTACCGTGTCACTTAACAACTGTAACGTGCTTTGTAACAGATCACCTAACGGCCCCAGACCGTTAGCTGCAATAGCGGAGTTGCTGCTGCTATGGACGCTGAAATGCCGCTGCCGCTGCCGGTCCCGGCTGGGTAGGTTGCACCAGCTGCTCCTGCTGCTGCTGAGAGCTTCTGTCCAATGTTTCGTAGCATGCTGCCGGGCTGCTGCTGCTGCAGCCATTGGATCTTTCTGTCCACATGTGCGCAGGCGATCTGGGTAGCCTTATGCTCTTTCATCATATCAACCTGACACGGAGACACAACACATCAGGCATCATAAGGATTTGAACTCTGAACCCATGGAATGCACTCAGCACAGCACAAACACATGCTGCAGAAGGGCTTTAGCAACTGCAGGGTTCACATCACTGCTGCCTGCTTAGTCCCTAGTCCCATAGGAACACAGGCAGAGAATGATAGTCAAAAGGCCGAAATGAGTCGCACATTGTGACATCTGATAATGAAGACCCAGCACATCGAGAAGCATTGCTCTCTGCAGTAGAACATTGGTTCGAAATCGTCTGATTACCCGTGTCCAATCATATCTAGATCTACTCACCCCTTGTTGCAGACCATCTTGCAGCTGCTGTAAGCTTGTCAGCAGCCCCCGTTTCATCCGGCCAAGCACCTGCCGACCCTTCTCCAGCTGCTGCTGCTGCTGCACTTCCGCTTCATCGCTCTCAGCACCTCTAGCTGCATCAGCAGCAAACCCGGAATCATCATCATCATCATCATCATCATCATCAATACCTACTGCTGCAGCTAAGCTATCCAAGTGTGAGGTTTTCTGTTGTAAGTTTCCTTGCTGCACTCCCCCCACCCCCTGCTGCTGCTGCTGCTGAGGGCTAGGAACACGCAAATCTTGAGGGTCTTCATCCGACCAGCTACCACTGTCCTCTACACCAACAGCAGCTGCTAAACTGCCCAATGGTCCATTCAGATGCTGCTGCTCATCCTGCTGCTCGTCCTGCTGCTCAGTGCTGCTGCTGCTGAGCAGATCAGGTGCATTCCTTCCAGCAGCAGCAGCAGCAAGAGCTGAGTCCTCGCCCTGCTGCTGCTCATCCTCATCTAACACCCCTATCGCTGCAGCTAAGCTGTCCAGCTGAGTCACTGGATCTAGATCTAGCTGCTGCTGGATCAACTCCTGCTGCCACTGCTGCTGCTGCTGCTGCGAGTAGAAGTCACTCATGACTGATGATAAACCTTGGAGTTGACCCCCCGCTGCTTTACCAGCAGCAGCGTAAGCTGCATTGGTGTTTGTAATTGCAGCTGATCTCTGTTTCTCTATGCCAGCAGCAGCAGCAGCAGCTTCGCCCATGCTGTCTTGCGGCGTCAGCTCACAATCCGGCAGCAGCAGCAGCACTTTGCCCATCTGTCCTGCTGCTGCTGCCCGTACAGCATGTACTGGGTCCTTGGCGAGGGTCAGCAGCAGTGGCCAGAGGCAGTAGGCGACTTGTGCTGGTGTGAGGAGTGTTGCAACTTGGGGGATCTGCTCTGCTACAGCCAGCCTTGAACGCCAATCACCAGCCATCTCACGAACTGCACATGCAACACATATGTAACACAGACGCAGTTTTCAGTGTCCAGGTTTGCATGTCAAATGGGTGCCAGATGCAGTAGGCGACCTGTGCTGGTGTGAGGAGTGTGGCAACTTGGGGGAGTTGCTCGGCCACAGCCAGCCTTGAACGCCAACCACCAGCCATCCCACGAACTGCACATGAAAAACACGTTAGAGACAAACACCATTGTCAGTGGTGACCCAAAACATGTCCAGTTTTGCATGTCAAACGAATGCCAGATGCAGTAGGCGACTTGTGCTGGTGTGAGGAGTGTGGCAACTTAGGGGATGGTGCTCTGCAACAGCCAGCCTTGAACACCAGGCACCAGCCATATCACAAGCTGCACATGAAAGGCATGTGAGACACAGATACACGAACGTCAGTGGTGACCTGAAACAACATGTCCAGCTTTGCATGTTAGATGGGTGCCAGAGGCAGTAGGCGACTTGTGCTGGCATAAGCAATGTTGCAACTTGGGGAAGTTGATTTGCTGCTGCTAACCCAGCACACCAACCACCAGCCATCTCACGAATTACACATGAAAGAAATGTAAGACACAAATACGATTGGCAGTGTTGACCTGAAACGACATGTCCTCTGAAGTAAGACTCTCGTGGCTGGTGGCTGGTACCTGCCAGCTATTCATTGAGTGTGTCTGAATTAGGGCTATGTGCTGTGAGTACCGTGCTGATCATGCAAACACCGTGCTTATCATGCAAACACACTGTTTGACTAGCTGAGTCTGTAGCATGAGGTCTAGGCCTAGCAGTAGGCAGCTGCAACAACCCAAGGATCATTGCAAACATCCCAAGCGCACTGTGCTGTCTAGTGAGGATTGTGCCCAGCGAGCAGTAATCACCAGAAGCTCAGCCTAGAGCATTGTACAACCAACCCATTTCACAACAGGCCCTTGTACTACACCACATGGTATGGTCCCAATGTAAGCACAGGGCGGCCCTAAAGCTATTAAGCGAATTCTAACCACAAAGCAGCGGTGTTTCAAACATGAGTCACATTCACCACAACCCCCCTGGGTCCTGTAGCCGCTTCTGCTGCTGCTGCTGGTGGATCAGGGAACACTGCAACAATGCCTGTTGATGTCCCATGTCCCATGTCCTCTGTGCAGCGGTGATGTGGTCCTACCTGTTTGACTGGCCAAGCTGGGCATTAGCTGCAGCAGGCATATCCTGAGGTCAGCTGGCACCGCCGCCATGATGTTATAACACATCGCTGATAACACAGATGACAAACGATCCTACAATACAGCAGCAGATGCAGCAGGTCCGCGCTTTATATGCTTGAAAAGGTGCTTGTGAAATGGCTTCAGGGTGTCCTAGACAAACTTCAGTAAGAAATGTTCATCGGATTACCTCCTACATAGTTACTGACTACTGATGGCCATTTGGCTGCGTCACCCAGTACCCATATTGGTGGAGAATACTGTCTCAGGCAGTGAAGGTATTCAACTTGTGACTTGCGTCTCTCAAGAACGCCCTTGAACCACAGTACACAAAAGGCGGCATGCTTGACTGAACTCTGTTGAGCTGCAGCTATTCAGTTTGAGCTGCATCACGCCAACAGTTACACCAGCACTCCCAGGTACTAAGCGCACTGTGCTGTCTAGCATTGCTTGTGCCTGGCAAGTAGTACACACTACATGCTCAGTGCTATCTGCAGCATTGTCGTATGTCTTATGAGCTGCCTCACGCTACCAGTCACACCAGCAATCCCAGGTACTACTGGCATTGCTAATCGTGGACTGGGCAGCGTTGATATCTGCGGCAATACTGTATCGTTGCTTGAACCTCTCACACAAAGTAAAAGGCGCTGATCAACAGGAGTCTCACCAGTTGTGAGTGCAGCAGCTCCATCACCACAGGGACCAGTAGTGACCGTGTCGCTGCTGGCCCCTGTGCTGCTGCCAGATCAGGGAATGACAGCAGCAGGGCAGCAGCAATGTCTGGATCACCATCAGCTGCTGTCGCTGCTGCTGCTGCCAGTGTGATGAAGGCGGGTTGTAGCACGGGCCAGAATGCTGGTCCAACATGCCGGGCTACCTGTAGCACATGAGAGAACATGTTAAGCGTGAGTTGGCAAGTAGCCCTTGAATCAGAGGACCTCATCGGATAAAATGACCCCGTTTAGTGAGGGGGGTTTCCAGCTTCCGAAGCACCCCCCCTTAGGCTAATTCAGCACAGTGATTGTGCAGAGCAGCCTGCCTGTGTGTTGATGCAAGATAAAACTGAGCGGGTGGTGATGACGATCAGCGCATACACGCAGAGTGCCAACTGTTCCCAGTCAGATACTGCAAGTGGCCACCCCCTCGCCTCCCACAGAAGCCCAGTACAGCCAAGGAGCCGACATATGCTAATTGATGACAACTACAATTTGGATGAAAAAAGCTGCATATTGACTCATATGATAACATCAGATAGTTCTGGTAATTTCAGGACGCGAGTGTGTCGACATGCCAGGTGCAAGCATGTTTCAGTCAGCACACATAAGCTGCTCATATCCGCTGCTGGAAAGTGCAGCTCTACTCTGGACAAAGCGCAAAGTGATCTTTTCCAAGGGGTGCTTTGTCATCTCTGTGGTAATTGCACAGCCCTCTGCTACCAAATAGAAAGAAGACATGATGTGCTAACAGTCCATAAGGCGGGTGTTATGAATCCTGTTATTGACCGTGTCACTTTACACAAGCTGTGTTGCTATATGGCGTCTCTCTTGATGTTTGCCATAGCCCTGCAGCCTCATTCCCTTCAAGGTTTCTCAAGTAATACAAACATGCTGGGCAATGTTATTGGCAAGAACTAACCTTTCCTATGTGATACGCACACGCCAGTGGTAGCTCAGAGGCAGCAGTACCATGCAGTATCGCCGCAGACAGCCTCCTCACCACGTGCTGCTGCGGCTGGCCCAACTGCTGAGCATCAGCATCAGCAGCACTACCCTGCTCAGCAGGATTCCTCCCATCCTGCTGCTGCTGCTGTTGCTGCTGTTCAAATGAAGCCTTCGCTCGCTGCTGCTGCTGCCGACCGGTGCAGTGCTTACTAAGCCTTGGTGCACACAAGTGATGTGGTACCCGCACACCGCTGATAACTGCTGCTGGCTTTGCAGTGCTGGCAAATATGCTTAGCAGCGGCGGCTTTGTTGCAGCAGCCTCGGCTGGTGGCAGCAGCGGCAGCAGCCTGCCGAGACATACCAGTGCTGGGACCTTCACTTGATGGGAGGAGTCACGACATAAGCGATCAGCTATGTCACTGCAGAACAGACACAACATAGTCTGAATTTGCTAACACTAGACAAGCAAACTGCGAGCTATAGCTCCGTACACCTTGATTGAATGGGGCTGTCTGAGAACAGGCGCATCAGATGGCTCATCTAGTGTGAGTCCCGCTGTATGGGGCGCACTGGTGACATATCTATTCCGGTGACAGCTGTTCTGCCGGCTGCACAGTTGATTGTAGCTGACCCCAACCCTTGCGGCACAATAGTTAAGCCTGCTCAGATGACCAACTCGATTCATGATGGAAGCAATATGCCAAGTTGCTTTATTCATGTCCACTAAACACTCGACCGTACAGTGAGCGTACCATATAACTCGTCTCTCTTCAGCTGACAACTCCTCTGCGGGCGCAGAAGTACTGGTGGCCAAACCACTGCCTTGCCGCACAATTGACGGTTGCCGTAACAAGCTGGGCACATTGGACTTGTCAGCTGATGCCTCAGTGCTGCTGCTGCTGCTGGTGTTGCTGCTAGCCAACTGGCCCTGATGCTGCTGGTGCTGCTGTGTGACTGCTAGAAGTTGGGTCAGCACTTCTGGCACTTCTGCTCTAACATTCCAGTGACTGTCCTGAGCTAGAGCTTTCAAGAGACCTACACACAACCCAAGCCAAGACCCAAACATGGTGCGCTTTGCAGGACAAAGCTACACACGAGCGGCTGCAGGTATAAGCCAACTGTGAGTGCAACGCGGTTCTGGCTGCAAGCAAGCTGATAAGCAAGTTGCCAGCAAGCGACTGATGTCAGAGCGCACCACCAATTAGTGCACAACTCTGAAAAGCTGGTGATCAGAAAGTCACAAAATAAACCCACACGGTAGCACAGAGCTGGACTAACTGACGAATGAGACAGTGTGATAGATGATATGCAACATGACTGCTCTGTACTTACCAGGCAGAAAGGAGGTCCGTGCAGATGTTGGCATGTGGCGCACAAAGCTTGGAAGCAGCAGGGCAGCAGCCTGTGACAGCAAGCGCAGCAGCAGCAGTCAGTGTCGACATCATCTACCAGGAGTCCATGCTCTGACCGGAACGTGGGGCTGACACTTCTGTATGAGCTGCCGCGCGACTTCCCCTAAACACCCGAAGGCACATGCACACACAAGCCGTGAGTACTTGCAACCTACACCATACACACTGCCAATCATTGTGCACAGCTACCCAAACGGTGTTATCAAGCAAATTGCGGTCTCCGCTGGTCTACCCTCATCATAGATGGGTGGAAACAATAGTTGTTCAAACCCGCCTGTGGTACATCAGGCACGGGGCCGATGGGCGTATGGCTATGGCTGACTGGTAACAATCATCATTATCATCATCAAGCAAGATGCATAGGAGCAGCAAGAGCTGATCGTACCTGCCGCACGTCAGCACTCTTATCAGTTGTGCCCATGTCTTTGAAGATTGTGAGAGCAAAGTCCTGGATGCTGGAGAAGTGCAGAGGTGAGCCTTCTCTGGGGGCAACAACCTGCAACACAACAGGGCACAGAATACAGGGTGTTGCACTGACATCAGCTGGCAGACAGAACTTGCTCCCAACAGCTGATGTGCACAACATGTAACATACACCCTGAGATTTGTATGAGGTATAACATACATGTGCTGTGAGTCTCAGTGCCGCTGTGGCACCCTTGAGCTCTGACACCAGCTCGCAGACACAACTTGCGCCCGGCAGGTATTGTGCACAACATGTAACAGACACCATGCGGATTCGTATTAAAGACAACCCATAGCTGTGTTACAAGTCTCAGTGCCACTGTTGCACTGACACCAGCTGGCAGACACAACTTGCTCCGACAACTGATGTATACCACATGTAAAGGACACCATGTATCTGATGATTGGTACTATCACCACCTTGTATCAGGCAAGGCAGAGAGACCATTCGTTTGCAACCATCAACTTGAATCAAGTATGCTAAAAACCCATATCTGAGGTATACCCTACCTGTGTTATGAGTCTCAGCGCTGCTGTGGCACCCTCTGTCATGACATCAGCTGGCACACGCTGTAGGCGCTGTACAGCCCACACTAATTTCTGTGAGGCAGCCACACCATTGCCCCAGGCCACTAGGTGCGACAGGTCAGCGAGGACAACTGCAGCTGACTCCTGCAAATAGCAGTGAACATGATATACAGCGAGTTATTGCAACTGCCCACAGCAACTTCTGAGAGGCAGCCACACCGTTACCCCAGGCCACTAGGTGCGACAGGTCAGCGAGGACAACTGCAGCTGACTCCTGCAAATAGCAGTGAACATGATAAACAGCGAGTTATTGCAACTGCCCACAGCAACTTCTGAGAGGCAGCCACACCGTTACCCCAGGCCACTAGGTGCGACAGGTCAGCATGGACCACCACAGCAGACTCCTGCAATAGCAGCAGAGTTATCAAGTGGTATGAGCAGGAATATTGGCAAGAGTTCCTGCAACAGGCCACACCGGGTTCTGTGCGGCAGCACGATCTGTTCCAGGCCACTAGGTGTGACAGGTCAGCAAGGACCACTGCAGCTGACTCCTGCAAACAGCAGTGAAAGTATCAAATGGTGTAACCAGGGGAATCAGCGCAAATACATGCAACAGCCCATACCAGCTTCTGTGAGGCAGCCACGCCGTTACCCCAGGCCACTAGGTGCGACAGGTCAGCGAGGACAACTGCAGCTGACTCCTGCAAACAGCAGTGCTGGGTGGGTCACGTACGGTACCATGTCATTATGGCAAAGCATCACCAATAGAGCACAGTGATATGTTGCAACAGGCTCACAATGCTGCAGGCCACCAGGTGCGCCAGGTCACCTACAACCACGCTGCTATCCATGCACACAGCATTGACTCTGGAATGCAGACATTTGCGACAGGGGAACACAACACTGCCGACAGGGGAACACAACACTGTAGAAACACGCTGCTAGCTAGTAAACTTCACTAACCGGGTTAGCCAGAAGCCAATCAGCCGTACTACCAAAGTTACAAGTGCTGGCAGCTGATTCACTTTTGCACAGCATGGATGCTGTAACACCACACTTTCTACCTTGCGTACAAAAACCCATCACAGGATGCTGGCCTATCGCAAACCACCAGAACTGGTAGCAGGCCATAGCGGGACAGACAACCAAGTTCTCAACAGGTTGAACATACAAGTGCTGCGTTGATGCTGACCTGTACCTCCACATCAGCATCCAGCAGCAGAGGTTGCACCAGATCCCACAGCGTCTCGATGTCAGATTGGTACAACATCCCAGCAGAGCGCAGCCTCCGGGCTGTAGGGGAACACCAACAGACAACACAAAGCAAGATCGACATCTCAGCGTAGTGCAGTGCCAGGTCACAATCTGCCAGGTCAGCATCTGCCAGGTCACAATCTGCCAGGTCACAATCTGCCAGGTCAGCATCTGCCATGGCCACTGTGGTGTGTGCTTATGGATTCCAAGCGCTGCAGGGAGTGGTGAGCAGTTGCAGGTAGTTACCACTGCCCTTAGCTGCAGCCTATCAACTGCTGTGGTTTGCTGCACCGCTGTCAGTATATAAGAGCATGCAGTGTCATGGATTTCGTCACCCGTCCAATATTCAAACAACCTGAAGGGCTTCTGCCTGACTTGTCTGTCTATTCCTTCAATACCCCATTGTACAGCCGTGTTGTTGCTGCAGTGCTAGCTCTCGGTTGATAAGCAAGGTAGCAGAATATCGCCCCTATGCTGGCTGATCAGCAACAGTGCCTAACCCAAATAAACAAACTGCTGTAGTTTGCTACAGGGCTGTCAGCACACACCAGCATGCTTGTCACCAGTAACCACATGTAAGACCTTAGATATCTAGCTTGCTTAAACGCTA
>NSMO01000302.1:13012-29436 GCA_002588565.1 Coelastrella sp. UTEX B 3026
AATGACGCTTGCTGGTCCCGCTGTGCTGCCACTGGTGCCAGATGGTATCTTTGCTGCCATTGCTACATACAACTTCAATGGCTTGTTTAAAGCCGCTTTCATGATTGTCGTGTCAGTAAGCAATGCCTCAAGCTTCATGTGTACATGCACCGGCGGCACAACGTCAACGTTGGAGGTCAAGCCACTGTTAAACACTGCCAGCAGCAGCTGAGGACTGCTTACCGCTGCGTAGACGAGTCGTTGAGCTGGCATATCACTGCGACAGTACTTCTCAAGCGCTGAAAGAGTGTCAAGGTCCTCCACCTGCAGGCGGAAGGCCGGTAGCAGGACACTAAGCCCTGTGATTGTTCAGACTAGTCCCAGTGCAGTTCTCGCTTGTTGCTTCGGCAGGGTATGACCGGTGAGCACTGCTGAAAGCAACGGAGAGGTTGATTGCAAAGCCGAGGTCACAAACGAGGTGCCCGAGAAGCGTTGTTGATTATGCTACAGTTACCAGCTACTGCACGCTGGTGACAGGTCAGCCCAGCCGCTGCAAGCAGGCACTGCCAAGGTTGACGGCCTTACAGACGTCGTAAAATGTGCCAGTCTGCAAATGCGCTTGCTTTCTGGAGCCGTGAGGCAGGTCTAAACGACGGAGCTACCGAGATGCTGCCTACAGGGCAAGTGCTGGGTCACTGCGCACCTCGTAGACCGTATCCGAGTCACTGGCAGCAAAACCATCAAATACCAGATCGTCATTTGGTATAGTACCTTCAGGAGTACTCTCAGCTAGGTTCTCTATCTGATCACCGCTGATTGCGGCAAAGGGAGAGGACAACGTGAAGCTCATTGTGTCTCAAACGCTATTAGACACGCTTCAACAGGGGAGATTCACTTGTTGAGCTCTTCATGTTTGCATTACTGCCTGCGGTGTACTGTACAGGTGTTGTGCCTCGTCAGCTGCAGTGTTCACGTGAATAAAGCGACGGCAAAATGAACAAAGTTGGGTATATGCAGTGCAGCGCAGCACGACTGAACCAGCACGTGTTGCCCGTTCATGCTGCCTTTTGAACTCTCAGCCAGCCGGCCCGACCCTCCCAGATGGTATACTCAACGTCGTTTTATTAGAATACCTATAATGCGTCAAGTGATATCGCTGTACAGCATTCTATAGCGCCGAGTATGCAGTACAAGTCCCCTCACTGCTGTACGTCTGCGATCTTAGCAAGGAGCCATAAAATCGCCTCTCTAGCCCTGGTTCCCCTCGACGGCTTGTCAGCAAACTCACGTCACAGTCTCCGTACGCGTCTGAAGCTGCATCAGCAGCCCCACTGTGCCAGTACAGTTATGAGTGACACCGGCAGCCTGCCAACCTTGTGCGGCCTAACAGGCTCCATCGGGATGGGCAAAAGCACAGTGTCTGCCATGTTGGCTAAGCATGGAGTGCCGGTGCTGTCCGCGGACGACATAGTGCATCAGCTGTATTCTGTGGGAGGTGCAGCAGTTGCACCTGTTGGAGCTGTGTTCCCCAGCGCCATCGTTGAAGGAGCAGTAGACAGGACTGCACTTAGCAAATGTGTAGTAGGGAACGAAGCAGCAATGAAGCAGTTGGAAGCAGTTGTGCATCCACTGGTAGAAACAGAGAGAATAAAGTTTATGCAGCAGGTGAGTCTGGTGTCTCAACACCCGTCTCCAGCTTCAAGGCGTGAACAGCGCCAAGCAAATTCCCTTGCTTGGAACCTGCAGTTTTGTACTGCAGCACGTGCTGCAGGCACTGCTGTATCTGGGTCAGCACGTGCTCATCTTCTGCAGGCAATGGATTCACATGCGCTAGCTGCTCCGGCGCAGGAGCTGTTTAGCGCATAGGTAATCTCTCACAACTGATGTTTATAAATCTGACACAACATGCTACGTGTGTCCATCTGTCCTGCTATGCTGCAGCAAGCCTCACAAGGTAGTCCGCTACTAATATTTGACATCCCACTTCTGTTTGAGACTAAAGCAGAAGCAGGCCTAGATGCGGTGATAGTAGTCAGTGCACCAGCAGAACAGCAGCATGCTCGGGTCATGGCACGGCCAGGGATGACACAGGACAAGCTTAGAGCGATTCTGGCTCGGCAGGTATGTTGTCGAGCCTAGCATGGCAACAGCAGGCAGCGGGTGCAGTATTAGTCCTCAACTGGCCGCAGGTCATATGTACTGCCTTGAACCAATCGCCTGATGGGCCATCAGGCAACTGCTTGTGTGGCTTCCTGGCCTTGATCTCTCATGCTGCCATCACTACTGCTGCTGCTGCTGCTGTGTAGCCACTGGTGCGTTGCAGCACAGCATGCTGACCGCTACAGACAACGTTTATGCATACATTGCTTCCCTGTGTGTTGCAGGTGCCAGACTCAGAGAAGCGCAAGCGTGCAGATTATATCATAGACACTGGCTGTAGCTTGGAGGAAACAGAGCAACAAGTGGAGAATCTCATACAACAACTGCAAAGCGGAAAAGGGAATGCAGCAGCCAGGCTCCTCAGTAACAACAGTACAGCAGCAGCTGCTGACACAGGGTGACACTCCCAGGGTGTGAAACCCTGTGTTCACTGCAATGTGCATTCCTCGGCGCTGAGTGGAAGGCGTTCCTCCCCTGGTGTTTGATCTATCACAGCGGCTCAAGGTGTTTGGCAGGCAGGCTCCAGTCCCCTGATGGCAGCTAAATGCATGGTGTCCTCTGTGGCAGCTCAGCCTGTGTGTGAGGTCGTGTTGAGGCCCCTTGCTCCACTGGCCCAGGCCGGGCCCCTTGCTCCATGACATAGACTCTGGCAAAGGAAGCAGCCCACATTGTTTCTTGCATCCAGCGCTGCCGGGCTGTGTGGTTTGTGCTGGTCCTCTTGTTGGCAGCTGTATCTCAGCAGGAGGGCACGATATCGTTGAGCACGGTTACCCAGCACAACAGCAGTACAACCCTCAGAGGCAACGGTCAACAAGGGTTCATAGCAGTGAGACATCGGACCCTTGCCTGGTTGCCCGTATACAGTGGTAGATTGTGAAATTCCACTCGGCAACGAGAGCCCAGTCCTCAGCAGTCGCGAAAGCCTAGACTGCGGTCCGCCAGGCTTTGCTGTGATAGCCGGTGGGCCTCTCGCTGACGCCGTGTGTGCAGCAGTTGTTCCGTTCAAGTTATAAGGCTTTGTGGATCCCTGGCTGGCGTTTTGCAGACCATGTACATGCAGCTCCCGGCCTCGCTCGCAGCACAACGGCCTCTGTGCTTGCAACCTCAAAGCATAGCTCGTTACTTGCACCAGAAGAGTATTCGAACTACTGTGAAGAGGCATGCAGGACCGGATCTGGCTTCAACAGGTAACTTTTGTGGTGTAGAGCGGGCATCACAGCAGTCTGAGATTAGGGTGCGTGAAAGGACAGCCAGGCAGCAAGCGCAGTTGCTCATTGAAGCGGCGAAGCGCAAAGATGACGTCGGCAGCTTGAGAGTCGCCAAGCAGCGTCTGCAGGCGCCTGAGTCGTGTGTGGGCAGCAGCTGCAGGAGCAGTAGCTTCCATGGGCGTGCCACGACCAAAAGCACTGCTTCCCGGGCTGGCTCAACGCTTCCGTCGCCGCACAGCAAGACACGTCGCATCAATGCCGAGCTTATGATGCAGCCCACTCGACACCAGCTAACGCAGCACAAATCATCTCAGCCAGTGCTTTGCTCAAACTTCAGTAGATAACATCCAGCCAGTAGGCATTAGTACACACCATATACTCCCTATCAGCAGCGACCTAGCATTGTATGCACTACCGCCTGCCCGCAGACGAAGAAGCAGCTGCTGACCCCTTTGCATGGAAGATCCGCAAGCATTGGAAAGCCAGCGACGGCAAAAACCACGTGGGCTCAACCCTAGCTGGCATATCTGATAGACCCTTCCCTGGACCTCCGCCTTCTGAGGGACCCCCTCTAAGGGTTCTGCCTGTCGGAGGCCTGGGAGAGATTGGTATGAACTGCATGCTCGTGGGCGTGAAGGACAGATACATTTTGATTGATGCAGGACTGCTGTTTCCAGAGTGAGTGGATCAGCTGATATGTAGATATATAGTGGTCATATGCAGCAAGCGAGCAAAGCACTTGTCAGTCAACTTGGCCCTTGGTCAGTGGCGCTGCTTGTCTCTGAAGGCAGCTTGGCAGGTCATAGGTGCTGTCTGTTTGTCATCAACACACAGCTGAGGCAGCCAGCTCGTCCACTACCAGTCTGTACTACAACTGCAGCAGCTGTACAGGCGCAGCTTGTGCTTTCTCATTCAGCTCTACAAAGAACATGCTGTTGCAGACTGTACATGGTTGCACTTACCTACTATGTACTGCAACCACTGTCCTGGGGCGTCCGTTGAAGTAACCACGCATTGCATTCACGTTTGCTGGTGTTTTGTTGTGCAGTTTCTCTGACCTGGGTATGCAGAAGATTCTCCCCGATGTGTCATTCCTAGCACAGTGGAAGGACAAGATTGAAGCAGTAAGCATCAGGACAGCAGCCAACAGCTATTGCTCAGCGCCCTGACAGCATGCAGCTGCAGCCTGGTGTTCATATGATGGCAACAGCAATGGGCACCAGCGTGCTTTGGCAGCATCTATTGGCAGCCTGTCGAGCTTATTACAGCAGTGGCAGCTCTGAGTATCTTAAAGACTGTACAAAATGTCAAACAGAACACACTGGCCACATCCAGAGCAGTGTCCAGCAGCCCTTGGTCAGCAAGAACGACCTTAGTGCAGCACCAAGAAAGTACATTGTAGTAAATGCAGCTGTAGCAGAAGCAGATATGCTCATGCTGTAGCAGCGGCCATCGGCAGTCAGCGGCCATTAGACTTCGTGCCACTGTAACAGCAGCATAATGGGACAGCTTGTTAGCACAGTGACAACAGTAACCACTCGCTGCTTCCCAGTCTCTCACCCTCGCATGCCACCTCAGTTCACAGCAGCATTTGAGCCTATTGCTGTTACTCAGTCTATGTACAACTATTTGTATACAGGTTGTAATCACTCATGGTCATGAGGACCACATCGGTGCACTGCCCTGGGTGATTCCGGCACTGGACCCCTCTACCCCAGTATACGCAGGGAGCTTTGTGATGCAGTTAGTGGCTAGGCGGCTGCAGGAGTACAACCTTTACACCCCTGAAAGGTCAGTGTGGTTGATTACTTGGTTTACAGTTGTGTGGTTGCCCCCGACTGCAGCTTGCATGATATTTGCTAGAAATTTATTCAGTTCGGTTCAAGCCAGTGGGCGGGCACAAAGATTTCGCTACCCTGGTATATGCGGGTATGTTTGGGATGCAGCTATCGCTAAGAGGCTGCAGGAACACAACCCTTAATATGCCTGGAAGGTTGGTAAACTGTTTGAGCTTGATTATCAAGCTTGTAAGCCTTTGGATTTCATTGGCAAGGTAGCTGGTGCATGAGAGCCCTATCCGTAAGTTTAACCATATGGTAAGCGAGCCAACAAAGGCCAAAGCTGCACATCACTAAAAGTGGGACTAGGCAGCATTTTGTTCTTTGGGGCAGCCGTGACATTGGACCCGCTGCAGGAACACCAAGAAATGTGTTGGATCGTCACCCCACAGTGCTAGTGTTTTGTGCATGCAGGTTCCGTGTTATTGAGATGCTGAAGGAGTATGAGATGGGTCCCTTCACCGTTACGCCAATTCGTGTGACACACTCAATCCCAGACTGTTGTGGACTCATCCTGCGCAGTGAACACGGGTCAATCGTACATACTGGTAAGCACATGGTGCATGTGCCTACGTGTGTGTAGCGTGGTAGTTTGGATGCACTTAAGGCAACGCAGTGCAGGTTTCTAAGCAGTCGTTAGCCTGGTCAATAGCAACTGTTCAGAGGAGTGGGTAGCCGGTCATGCGGCTGTGACTGACAGCAGCGTTTTTGCTGAGCTACCATCTCAAGAGTCTCTGTGCGTGGAGTAAAGTGGGAGCGTGTGTGGGCTTGTCATGCTGGTAGATGTCGTTGGTATAAGTTGGAGAGCACATGCCCTCGAACTGTGCATCTGCAACCATTAGCTCCTTGATTCATCCATGACAGCATCTGATCAAACATTATATTCATAATACAACCTGCCAGTATCCTCCAGATTATCTTCTGTTGGTGATTGATGTGTTCACTCTCGCAGGTGATTGGAAGATTGATGAAGATCCAGTTGACGGGGAAATTTTTGACAGGACAACATTTGATCTGTTGAGTAAGTGACGCATGCTTGTTATTTGTGGGTCCACGAATCTGCATTGTATCTGCCTGTGAGCATGTGGGATGTTTACTGGTAGCCGTTTGTGCTGTTGCCGCAAGCAACCTTGCACTCAGGGTCAGCGACCTGCACGCAAGAGGGTCTCTGGCACCATTGCTGAAACAGCAGTTGCAGCTATGCTGAATTCATCTGCCACAGAATTCACCATTTGGTTGATACAAACATAAAGCTTATCGAGCTCCTTGGATCTGTTTCCAGCCAATTCACAATGGTTGCCACTGTGGTGTGTCACTCTGTATGTTATATTATGTTACTCAGGTAAGGAGCCCATCTCCCTAATGATGAGCGACTCCACCAACGTGTTATCACCTGGACGCACTCAAGGTGAAAGGTTGGTCAGGGACAGCCTGTGTCAGAAGGTGCTGGACCACGAGGGCAAAGGAAGAGTGGTCGTCACACAGGTAAACATTGACGGTGTCTGGATGCTGCCGGGATCAGAACCTGTCGTTATGAGCAGTCCCAATATCTCAAAGTGGCGAACCCCCCTGCATTGTAGCTGCAGCTTTGCCAGCGCATCTATCTTGTTGCATTGGCTCAGTTACAGGTAACCAGTGGTGGGGGGAGGAGTTGCTAGCTGTTGGTGGCAAAGCCTTGAGAGGCCTGTTCTTGCATTCACATATGACATTCTGCCTCGCAGGGTGGCAATGATATCAGCACACCCCTTCCAGCAATTGGTGTCTGATCCGTTCATTCCATTTGCCTGGCGAGTGTCAAAGCCGCAGCAGATGCCGCATGATGTGTTGTTTTCTTTGTCAATCATGGACCGCTCGTCCGAGTAACTGATTTCACGCTTCACTGTCTTTGCAGTTTGCCTCCAACTTGCATCGCCTGGCGAGTGTCAAAGCCGCAGCCGATGCCGCCGGCCGCCAAATCTGCTTCATTGGCACTTCCCTCAACACCTACCTTGAAGCAGCCTACAGGGACGGCAGGGCCCCGATAAACCCCTCGGAGCTCATAAAACCTGATCAGTTGCCACATATTGACCCTAATAAAGTGCTGATCGTGACGACTGGCAGTCAGGCTGAGCCTAGGGCGCAGCTGAGCTTGGCTTCAAGGTCAGCGAGTCAAAATCTGAAGATATCGCCCCAGGATTTGATCCTGTACTCCGCAAAGGTGGGTTGCAAGGTGGTTTAGCACAGGGTGCACCAGAGACTGGCTAAGGCAAAGTCCCTTGCTGTGTGTGCTGACTTCTTGTGCAGGTGCAGAGGATTGTTTGGAGCAACATTAGGGGCACACAACAGCCTAGCTTATGAAAGTGTCCAAAGTCGGTTCCAGCCAGTCACAGCAATCGGCTCTGACCCCAACAGCACCAATGTTCAGCTGGGAATCATTGCGCCAGGTGTTGGCCAGCACACACATCAGGGTGTTATGGTGTCTATGGAGTACCATTTAGCAGTGTGTGAACATAGCCTTCCTTGTTCTGTGGTCCATTGTGCAGGTTATCCCTGGCAATGAGACCAAGGTCGCCCAGATGCTCAACAGCTTATCAATGCAAGGCGCCCGGGTTGTGGCTGGCAGGACTGACAACTTGCACGTCAGCGGACACGCATACCAGGTGGGGCTGGTATGCTCAACATGATGCATATCCATTGTGCATGCATATACATACGCAACAGGCTTATGCATGTAATCCCCTATTAAGCAAGTCACAAACGGTGGCAACATAGCCTGCATGAGCCAGAAGCTTGAAGGCATAGCTGGCTTGTGCGAGCGCGTGACATGTTTGTGTGAGTGTATATCCTGGTACGACAACAGAGCATTGCAAAACATTCATAAATTCGAAAAGTTTGAGTTGCAATGGCGGCATTGGGTTGAGACATCCACCATGGCTGTTTCTGGTGTTTTTAATGCTAATACCTGTTGCTTTGTTTATCGGGTGAGCTAAGAAAGATGCTGCTTTATGTGAGATTACGTTGCTTTGTGCCTCGGTATATTTAACTACTAGTCATCTGCTAGCAAGCTGCAAATGCATGCTTGATCTGCTTTTGCACCTTCTGCATTGGCTGTTCTTTGTCTTGCAAGTCTTGCAGGGTGAGCTGGAAGAGGTGTTGCGGTTTGTAAAGCTGCAGCACTTCCTGCCTGAGTATACTCAACCAATAGTCATCTGCTAGCAAGCTGCGGCACGTGCTTGATGTTGAATCTGAAACATGTACAATCGCATTGCTTGCACTGTATGTTTAGTCTTGCAGGGTGGGCTGGAGAAGGTGTTGCGGTAAGTGAAGCCTCGGCACTATCTGGCTGTGCATGCCTGGCCTTGGCCTCTTGCCATTAGCTGCCGGCTGGAGTAATATGCTTGGTTTGCTTGTGAATCAGTTGCATGTTTTGTTTTGCAGGGTGAGTTAGAGGAGGTGTTGCGGTATGTGAAGCCCCAGCACTTCCTGCCTGTTCACGGCGAGTACCACTTCCTGGTGGAACATGCAAGACTGGCCAGGGAGAAAGCTGGGGTGCTGTTCACAGAGGTATGACACCACACACATGTATCGCGTAACAAGCAACTTCTACTTCTCTTCTTTCATGTTCACCTATGCCTCAATCAGGCTTCGCTCTGTATACGCCACCAAGGAGTGATCAACTTGGCTGCCTCTGATCCTGTGCATTGCGACAGTATCCCGCTGCTGCTAGTGTTTCCGACCAGCAGCTTTTTTGGTAGTGAAATGGAGTCCATGTGAGGCAGCTGTGCAGTATACATCTTTGGGGACTGTACAAGTTGAAGTGATGTCATTGTGGCAACTGTTTGCAACAGGTCATCAAGAACGGTCAGATGCTTGGTGTGTACGAGCGGCGGAATCGCAACACAATATCCACAGGCAGCATGGCTGAAGCAACACTCAAGCAGCAAGAGGCAGCAGCAGCAGCAGATCAGGAGGCAGCCGATGCTGGCAGCGGGATAGCCGTCATTGGAGAAGTAGATCTGCTTCGGCTGTTCAATGACGGCGGCAAGTGAGTGACCCAATCAGCTTGACTGACGGTGCACCTCGGCTAGCTGCATGACATTGCGTGCAAGCAGAGCATGTAACTGACCTTTGGTGCTGTCCGTATCAGCTTGTTCTTGTAGAATAACAGCCTTGGTATGCATGGGCCTCGCCAATGCCACCGTGCAGTGAGATGGTGTGGTTTGTGGTTGTGTTTGGGCTGAAAATGTCACTGTGGCGGTAGGCTGGGGGTGGCAAGCATGCAGGCATGCAACTACACATGCACATTGCAGCTCTAGCTGCCGCAACTGCTTGCAACTGGGGCGAGCCAAGCGATGGAAAGCAAACACCAAAGCAGGACCTAGCTTCGCAGTATTGCGACGCTTCTAATACCCTACAGATTGTGCAGACTGCAATCGCTGCGTTCTCAGCACCACATCTGGGCAGTTTCCCCCCATGTTTCTGCACACAGGGGTACCGGCACGTCGGCTGAGCTAGCCATTGAAGAGCGTGAGCAGCTTGCCTTTGAAGGCATTGTCGTGGTAGCAGTTGATGTCATCAGGCCAAAGCAGCTAATGCAAGGTGGCGCTAAAGCAGTGAACTCTGGTGCGGGGGAGGCTGATGGTGGTCCAAGGTTGAGTTGTCGGGCGAGGTTGACGACACGTGGAATGTGGACAGATCAGGGCAAACTGCTGGATACTTTGCATCAGGTACAGTGACAAAGACGTTCGACTTTCTATCCACAGCATCCCATGCTTTTGGTACCTACACGTCGTGACTGCCTATGTCTTGTGATGACCAGCAAGCTGACAAGGGTGAAGCATAGACTGCAAACTAGTGCTGGATTAGGAAATCCTGGTGCTAGCGGGCGGGGCATGGGCTATATAGGGTTAAGCTGTTGGGCCAGCTTGGCAATGCGTACAATGTGGTCGACAGTACTGGACGTGTTGCATCCAACCAATTACTTCAGAATGTGGGGGAGGGGTCATTCCTTAGTCATATCTGACAAGCATGACGGGGGTCTTGGCATGGCTACATTTGGTGTGTGTTCTGAACACAAGAGACAGTGCTTTCATGCCAGGGTTCGTGGAAATTGTCATATCAAGCTGGCTGTTTTGGATGCTAGCCACCTCCGCAAGCATGCACAGGGGACCAACCCTATGCGTTCCTGAGAATGGATACGCCTTGGTTGCAGTTGGTATTCATCGCACATACATATCACTCAGGGCCGTAGCATTAAGGATTGTGACCATGACACACATCATCCGGCTGTTGCTGACTGCTGCATTTGTTGTTTGCTGCTCTGCAGGCCGTGCAATCAGCAGTGCACAAGTTGCCTGCTATCTCATCCCTAGGGCAAGTTGAGCGCCAGGTCATGGAAGCTTGTTTGAAAGCAGCACGCTGGTTCAACAACCGCAAACCTGAGGTCATAGTAGTTGCATACGAGCATGATATACGAGCAGGGGCTATGGTTGATACAGCAATCAGACGCAGAGAGCAAGCAGCTCGGCAGGCAGCACCTGCAGGAGCAGCAGCACCTGCTATGGCTGGTCCCAGCAGGAGGAGCGGGCGTGCAGCAGCAGCTGCGGCTAGAGATAGCCAGCCGCAGCAGCAGCCACAGCAGGTGCAGACAGTAGCAACAGCTGAGGGTCAACAGCAGGAACAGCAGCAGGAGCAGCAGCCAGCTGCTGCTACTGCAGGACATAGAAGAGCATCGCGGCGGTCTAGCAGTAGCAGCAGCCCAAGCAGTGCTGCCAGCAGTACTGTAGCTAGCGCTGGCAGCAGCACTAGCAGCAGCAGCACTACTGGTGATGGGCCAGTGCGAGAGCGGCGCACTCGTCGCAGCTCCCTTGCAGGCGCAGCACAGCCTCCGCCCCTACAGGTTTTGCCTGTGGATGCCAGAATTCCAACTATGCACGAGAACCCTAGAAATAACCCCCCAACGGCAGATAATGACCTGGCTTATGATTGAGTGCTTGGGAGTGGGTGCTGTGTACCATAGCGGTTTGCTGGTGGCTGCTGTGTGTGGAGCCCTTGCAGTCACAGGTTGCACTGTGGTTAGACTTCGCTTTTGGTGGTATGCTTGCTGTTATTGAACCCTTTTGTCAACAGGTGGCCGTCTTTGCTAGCCCAGGTCGTTCTCCGGCCTGATGCTGGATAAGCAAAGCACTTCTCACTGAGTGGGTACTATGCCATCTGTGCATTCAGACAAATGTACTAATGCCGTGCATCTCCCTTACTGAAGAACTCTCCCCGGGCTGCAAACCCTAGTAGATTCTGGTGCTGGTCTCGTTCATCAAGATTCCGGGACTTCAACTGCCAATGACACCAACCTGGTTGGACCATGAGCACGCTTTCATTGTTGCGAAAATGTATAGGTTGACGCCATGAGCGTGTCCTCAGCAGTGGTAGTCGCTGACGTGTGATGCATTTCAGGTACAAGACAGTGCCGGAGACCTCTCACGCGTATACAGGCACTACCCTTCGTTTCCGAACACTTTGGCGCTCAAAGCTGTATGCACCTGGAACAAAAGCTGTAGACCGCCCCGATAGCGACAGTCTAGGACCAGGTAGCACTCGCATCAGTACCTATTTGCTCTCAGACATGGAGGACGGGCGTAACACGTGGCAAGGACGGTATCAGCAGCTTCCACAGAGTGAATTTATTCCACCTCAGTCGCTTGGATGGCGCGATAGCTCGAAGCAGGACAGGAGAGACAGTAGTGCCAACCAGCGGTCAGAGAGGAGAAGCAGATCAGCGCAACAAGCCCGTCCAGCAGCCATGCAGCCCAGAGCTATGAAGCTGCCAGCCATGCTGCCGTCTCAGAAGCCCGTGCAGCTGCGACAGAAGGACAAGCTGGTGCTTCTGCCCAGGTTGGTAATCAACTGCAGCAGTTCTTGTGCAGCTTGCTGGCATTGCGCCTGTAGCAGGGCTTGCTACTTCCTTGCAGTCGTGATACGCACGCGCTAGCCAAAGAAACTCGCCAATCAGGTACGGGCTCTTCTGAGCTGCTGAAGTCCGCCTCTTGTACTGCCTGCTGCTTGATTACAGGACGCAGAGTGAACAAGCAACAACAAATGGCTCAATGGAAGCAGCTGCACAGCGAGCACTTTCAGCAGAGGAAGCCGAGTTGACAGCAGCACAGCCGAGCAGCAGTATCTTCTCAGATATACCCGCCCTTGATATACCTGACAGCCGGGGCCGAGTCACAGTCTACTGTATAGCAGAGTCACTCAAACTATTGGAGTTAGAACCATTGATAGCAGCGAAGTACCCAGCAGCGGCGATCAACCCGTACAGCGAGGTGCTTCACGTTTCACTACCACCAACTGCACAGCAACCGCCACAGCAGCAGTACCCACAGCAGATACAGCAACAGACTGAGCCATTGGATTGCTTCTTCTTTGAATATGGTGTGTGCTGTTTCTGGGGATTGTCAGCCAAATTCGAGCAGGAGATGTTGAATAGTATAGCAAAGAAGGCGCAGCAGGAGCCGCTGCCACCCAGGGAAGTGGAAGTCGACCAGTTCGAGTATAACTACAGCGTCGCAGCGCCACCAAGCATGCAGGTTGGTCACCAAGTCTGCTAGCACTTAGGCTGAACGCAGTGTCCATTGTACAGACTCACATCCTGTTGTCTGTTGCCCACGGTACAGACTTTTGAGCCAGAGTCAAACAACTTCTGCAATGACAACTCGGCACGGATTTTCGCTGAAATCTACATCAGGCATGTGCAACTGTGAAGCTTCATCAGCGTATTACCTGGGACAAAGCCCCAAAATGGTGCACTGCTATCTTGCTGCGGCTATGACCCTCAGCTGTGAGCCGCAAACAGGTTGCAAGCACTCTGAGTTGGCAAACTATCCAGCAGCCCTGCTGGCATCATCTTTGTGTCTCTGCACGCAGAACGACACCATCACCATAAGCAGACATCACGCCAATGACCACCAAGCCAAACTGGCCATCTGCCACGCCTTAGCGCAGAGCACTAAGCTGTGTATATATGAAGAGCGTGTGCTGGAGCTGGTGCTTGAGACCAAGCATCTGCCACAGGCATTAGCGACACATGGCACTGTACATGTTTCCTCTCAGGTTGGTACTTGCGTGTGCCAGCAGCTCAGTGGAGGCTTGTACCTGGCAGGAGCCCCATGCTGTCGCAACCCACAACCATGTCTGTGACCGCTGCTACCGTTCAACCATTCTATGCTGCTTTGGAACAGATGCTGCCACGGTTTGCACACCTACCAGGCCTTGTTTGCTGCATGGAGGTCATGCTTCTGTTGCTGCTGTTGTCTGATGTTGGGCTATTCCTCTTTGCTCTGTAGGAGGTTGCACAGCGTATAGGTCAGGTGTTCTTGCAGCGCAGCGCAGTCAACCTGCTCAGCAGTGTCTTAGACACACCAGAGTTCTTTTGGAGTGCACCAGACCAGTTGCAGGTGGGCTTTGTCAACCATCTACAGCTGGTGACAGTTATCACCCAGCCTGCAGGGCTGTGTCAGGTGGCTGCAGCTGTGGAGCGACTGCATGCGGTTGCTGGGTGGTTTTGCGCAACTGCCATGCCTCCTGTATAGTGTGGGTCGTTGTAGCTTGCAGTCAGCTGCAAGCCACCTACACATGTCTCCCTCGCTGCACGAAGCTACTGTGGGGCTGACAGCATGTAGCATACAAGCTAGCTGTGGCAGCAGCTTGTGGCAACTGCCGCTGCAGAAGCAAGAGCGATGACCTGTTCGCCCTGTTCTTGCAGGTGCTATATGAGCGTGCTTGTGACTATCTGGAGCTGGAGACGCGCGTTGAGGTGCTGAATGCTCGCTTCCAAGTGTTGCAGGAGATGCTGGATATGCTCCGAGAGCATCAACAGGTGGGGTCTTGCATGTCCTGGATCGCCTGTGCGATATGATACACATTTGATTAGTAGGTTCAGGGCAGCAACTGCTGTAGATGGCACCCTACTCTAGTCTGTGCAACACCAGTGGCTGCGGGCAAGGTTCCTTCGCAAGCCCATCTGCATTTGCTGATTGACAGTGGTTGCACAACAACTGCCGCACCTCATCTTCACATGTGTGTGTGCAATGGTATACAATACATTACTCCCTTGATTGCAGAGCCTAGCTCATAAGTCAACCTTGAACAAGCGATGCTGCTGTAATTCATACTGATGAAGCTGTTTCTTGGCTGCAGAACCACCATAGTGTGCGGCTGGAGTGGATCATCATCTGGTAGGTCTTGGCTTGCACTTGGCTAGCATGTATGTGGCACAGATAAGGCGTCAGGGGTTGGCTGTCGCATCCAGTTGGGCTTGTGCTTATGTTTGCGTAGCTCAGGATGGCCTCAGGCCAGTGTGTCAGCCAGTACTAAATGCAGGGGCATGCACTCTACTAAGAGCTACCGCATGGGCCGCCGGCTGTAGTAGCACCCAAGTCTCCTCCTGCGGCAACTTGTCGTCTCGTACACTAGCAAGTGGTGTGCTGAATCTATGGATGCTGTCTGCTTTGCAGGTTGATTGCTGTTGAACTGGTGGTTGGTGTGTTTGAGCTGATGGGTCTGTTTGGACTGGTGGGGAGAGAGCATTGATCGCAGCAGGTGCAGGGCGCCTACCGCTTTGCACGTGTATTATGCCACTGTTGTGTGCATGGCACCTTGAAGAGCGTTGGAGGGCGCTTGTTGGAGCAGCAGCAGTGTCTCCTGTTGCCAGAGCAGGATTCCTTGAGCAGCCCCTCAGACTAGGTGCTATTCATGCTTGATGCAACAGCTGCATCAGGGGTTACAAGCAGTCTTAATCTTCTGACTGCTATACACATCGTACCGGCGCTTGAAGGTCGGGGCATGTCCACGTACTGGCGCCTGCCACCGCATACTGGTTCAAGGCTTGTACGCCATCCAAGGTGCATTGCAGCACGTAATGAGGCTTTTACGGGTTGTTCATACTGGAGAACGGCTACTGTGGTTGCGTGTGCTGCCAACTCCCAGCGAAATAACCCGACTGTACATTTGACATGGTACCGGCTACAAGTCCATCACGTGCTCACTATACAGCTTTACTATGTGGTAGTGCAACAGTTCATAGAGTAGCACGGCGCTTCTATCATGCACCGAACTCACTGAGAAATCGAAAAGCGCTCAAGTGTCGTCGTGAGCGCGGCCATGCCTGTCTGTTTGCTGCACTGAGAAGTAAAGATATATTCTATGTCAGATGGCATCCGTGTCGGCAGCTTACGCTGCTGGAGGCATGCAGCCCAGCGCCAGCGATGTGAGTGCGCCAAGCGGGAATTGTCAGCTGCGGAGAGTCTCACAACTTTCCGGCTTGAGTTATTGTTTACTGCAACCTATACTGCTGCAGGACTCCCTCTGCGGCACGAAGAAGCCCAAGAAGAAGAAGCTATGGCTCAATAATAGCCTGCACAGGTGATGCCAGTGAGGATGGCTGCCTTGGCATTTCACAGCAATCTGTGTTGTGTTCTTCCAACAGACATGTGTGTATCAGCTTCATCATGTGACGGCGGTGTGATGGACCCTCTTTCTGCCGATGCGCGCGGCACAGGCCTCTGTATGTGGCAGAAGTGCAGTACAAGTCCGGGAAGTACTTCAACAGGGCCAAGAAGAGTCTGCTGGTGCTGTATGGGGCAAGAATGCTGGTGCTGGATGTATCAGAGCTGGAGTCGGCTGAAGAAATTGCAGCTCTGCCACAAGCGATGCCTGTCGGTACACTGCGGTACTTGAGCTATGCAGACGTAAGCACACTGGGCTAGAAGTCATGAACGTCAAAGCGCAAGTGTTTGTGGACTTGCCACCAGAAGGTCATGACACCACAGTTTGAGGGGAGATGTTTTGTAAGGCGGTACTGCCAAGCGTGGGTGCCCTTGCTGCTGTGCTGCAGGTCATTGACGCCACCCTGGTGGAGGACACTACGCTGAAAGTCCGACAAAGCACTCTCTCCAGCAAGCCAAAGCTCTCCAGCGTATGGGGAATGGAAGCAACGTCACCGAGGCCTGACGGCAGCAGCACATCAACTGACAGCCTCAGTGACAGCAGTAGACGCAGTACCAACCTGGAAACCATGAGCATGACAAGCATGGCTCGCAGTGAAGCCTGCAGTACTACCAGCGCAGTGTCAGGTGGCCCAGCATCTCTGCGCATGTCGTATGAGTCGTTTAGCCTGCAGTTCAAGGACACTGCAGCTGCAGAAGCTGCTGCAGCTGCCCTGCTGTATCAGCGTGCACAGCATGCTGCAGCAGAGCAGTGGCTG
>NSMO01000303.1:0-29392 GCA_002588565.1 Coelastrella sp. UTEX B 3026
AGCCATTGCGTGAGTGCTTTTCAACAGTCTGAATTGGGAACATACTGCTGCTGCTCACACTGCTGCTGCTGCTGCTGCTGCTGCTGCTGCTGCTGCTGTCACTGCAACAGGTGTGTGGTGCCAAAGGCCACAAAGCTGGATTTGTTGGTGCCACATACGTTGGCTGCCACAACAAGCCGTGTATTCTGTGCAATGGGATCGCCACAGTACTGCGACATGTCCACACAGGACCCTGAGCCGTTGCGTGAGTGCTTTCGCACAGTCTGAATTGGGAACATGCTGCTGCTGCTCACACTGCTGCTGCTGTTGCTCACACTGCTGCTGCTGCTGCTGCTGTCATTGCAACAGGTGTGTGGCGCCAAAGGCCACAAAGCTGGGTTTGTCGGTGCCACATACGTTGACTGCCCCAACAAGCCGTGCTATCTGTGCAAAGAAGTGGGTCACACCACAGCAACATGTCCACATAGGGCCATGCCTGGCAGTAGTGCTGCTGCTGCTCCTGCTGCTGCTGGCCAGTCGACCTCACAGCTGCTGATGCAGCGGGAACAGGTGGGCAACCTGTTTGGGAATATTCATCAAAGGAACTGTAAAACTGTCAGTCAGAGCTACTGTTGAATTAGTATTAGAAGAGACGGTGGAAATGTGTTCTAATCTGTAATCTGTTTATGATAGTAGTAAAGTGATACAACTAGTGATTTATGTATACATAAAATAATGTACTATTGGATGTATGAAGTCACACAATGATACATGGGAATAGCTAGAACAATATGATAGCTGGAACAATATCATAGATTTCTGGTCAAGGTTGCTTGGGGCATTGCGGTGTTGCCCTGCACGCGTGGGAGCTCAAAATCATAGATAGCAATGGAACTGCTCATGGTGCCAATAGTGCTACCAGTGACTTGTTTGTAGTTTGGCCAGGCACCTGTCATATGGGATCACAGCATGCGGTTGAGCATTGGGTATTATGTCTGACAGCACTGCTGCTGCTGCTGCTGCTGGTCAGTGCGGCTGATGGAGGGGTCTTGCCCGGCCATGGTCGCAGTGACTGTTTGTCTGACACTCACCTACTAGGCAGTTTACAATACACAGTAATACAGGCAGGTATTTCCAAGCTTCACACACGCCATTTGTTGAGTATATAATCCAAGTTTCTACCCGGTAGCCATCGCTTTCTCCCTCACAGACATTCCATGTGACATGCTATTCACTGCGGGGTGGATTTCAGCGGCGCAGCGGCCCCTTGGTACCGGACAAGACCAGATGACACGATTTTCATGTGTTATTTAATGCAGGAATAACGTGTTATTTTGAGCTGCAACATGCTGTGCAGAGTAGGATGCAGCGGCGCAGTAGCCCTATGGTTCCGGCACAATCCCCCACCTGGCAAATTGAAGCAGGCCGGCAAGCCATCGCCATATTAAAGCTACACAACACCATCCTAGCGCTTCATGATGATTCCCAGCTCAAATTTGTACCCTATAATTGGTGTAACACGTTGTCTACTGCAGAGTCGATCTCAGCGGTGCAGTAGGCCCTATAGCACCAGCACAGTCTCCCACTTGGCAAGTTGTAGCAGGCCGGCAAGTCATGGCCATAGCGAAGCTAGCACAAATCTCGTCGGTGCATTTCTTGATGATTCTCAACTCAAATTTCCACCCTATGTCCGTGTAACATGTTAGCAGAGTGCATTTCAGCGGCGCAGTAGCCCCATAGTACCGGCACAATCCCCCACCTGGCAAGTTGAAGCAGGCTGGCCATGCTTAAGCTACACAACACCTTCCTAGCACCTTCTGAAGAATTCCAGCTGAAATTTGTACTGCATATCTGGTGTGACCGAATGAAATATACACTCTTTCCAATAATACAATAAGATTGGCACTTCGCACTGTACCGTGCTGTGCAGAGTGGATTTCAGCGGCGCAGCAGCCCTATAGTTCCGGCACAATCCCCCACATGGCAAGTTGAAGCAGCAATACTGAAGCTTCACACACGGCGGGTCTGCTGTTTAGAGTTTCCTGGTAACAGTGACAGTCACGTCATCAGTGGAGACAAAAAAGGCGGTATTGCAATCTGGAACTTCGCCCAGGTCAGCATATTCTGTTGGTACTTTCTGATACTTTTTCTTGGTTAGTGGCACTCCTGTATGTTGATTAGGTTTTCATGGTATGTTGATTTGCTAGGCAGATTCAGTGCGTATCAGCCCACTGTTTGTTGTACATCCCGCACACAGCCGGTACACTGTCCACTGGTAGGATCAAGATCCCTAATCCATAGGCAGTGACACGTCTGCGGTATGAAGCTCCACACACGACGAGTCTGCTGTTTGAAGTTCCCTGGTAACAGTGACAGTCACGTCATAAGTGGAGAAAAAAAGGCGGGATCGCAATCTGGAACTTCGCCCAGGTCAGGAAAATATTCGCACTCTCCAAACCTTTCATTAGTGGGACCCCTGTACGTTGATTAGCTTTTCATGGTATGTTGTTTTGCTTTGCTGGAGTAACAAGAGCAGAAGCATGTATGTGGTATGATTGGCCTCAGAGAGCAGGCTTCTGTTTGGAGTAAAATATAAGATTAAGTTTGCATTTTTCGACCCATTTATTGGTTAGTGTTTCAATCTGCTTTCAATAGAGCAAAAGCATGTGTGTGGTATGACTTGCCTCAAAGAGCAGGCTTCTGTTTGCAGTTCCCTGGTAACAGTGACAGTCATGTCATAAGTGGAGACAAAAAGGGGCGGAATTGCAATCTGGAACTTCACACAGGTTGGGAAGTAATAATGCATTTTCTGAAAAAAGAGTCTATTCCTTCTGTTGGTTGGCGTTTTCGCACACTTTCAATAGTACCGTAAACGCAGTAAAGGTTTGCGTGGAAGATGATTAATCTGAGCTACACATGCGAAGGTTTGTATCAGTCAGATTATGCAGCCTTGGTCAGGCGTGAACTGCAAAATAAATTGCCGAACCCAAGCAAAACCCTCTGCAGTTTGAACCACGCTTCTGGCATACAGATACCAGCTAGGTGGGTCCAGGCAGCTGTATGTAGGCGTACTAAGCTGTGTTAGCGTGATCATCGCTGCCCCAGCCCCGGCATCAAAGAGACTGGCTGCAGCGAACTGGTGTGAAAAAACCCTGCTGATCAGCCCGCGCGAACGCGCGAACCAGCAATATCAATACTTCCCGGCGTCACGCGAATATAGAAGTCGTTCCCTTGGATTTTCGCGTCTGGACATGCGCGAAGCTTTACTGCGTTTACGGTATGTTGATGCGCGCCCCAGGGATGAGACCTCCTACTGCACATTGATTCGGTAGGAGGTCTCATCGCTAGCCAGCTTCTGGAAGTATGTATTGAACCTCAGCACATTCTTTCAGAGGCCGGCTAGCGATGAGACCTGCTACTGGGTGTATGGGATGTGCGCAGCTCAGAGGCCAAGTACATTTCACGTATAATTGTTGAGATCAACTTCAAATGACTTCTAAGGACTAAGGATGCAAGTAGCAGACCGGGAAACTGATCCGGTTGCACGACTACGCACAACACACATCACAGCACGATGAGCAAACTATCATGCAATTCGGCTTGTGAGACACGTGTGGTTGCCAGCCACCTCATCAGTCACATTCCCAGACATGCCACCAATTGTTCGTGTATGAGGGCAAGCAGCACATGTGCTGTGCAGCCTGAGCATCAAGACGGCCACATCCAGGCCCGGCGACATGTCGCGCCAAGTATGATGGGAAACCGGTGATCCTGCCAAAGTTTCTGCACTTGCATGGCCACCAAGACTTGAGGGGTTTACAAGCAGGCCTGTCAACTTGCAGCAGCTCCAAGGACAGGTGGCTGGGGAAGGGACTTCACTTTGATCGTCTTCCATAAGCTGAGCTTCGAGCCTATCATCAGAGCCGTATAGTTATGAGCACTCACAAAAGTGTCTTGGTTTGCTGTTGCTGTAGCATGCGTGTTTGTTGAGCACTCTAGGGCCGGCCTGGCTCAATGGCGGTTTTGACTGCATGAGCGTCTGACTCCGTCACTGGCCTTCTCTTATGTTTGTCTTTAGGGTTGTAGGCCCAAGTTGGGTTTCAGCCGAGCGACAGCGTTGCTAATGCCAGGAGTTTCAGCCGAGCGACATGCTTCACCAGTGCCAGGGCCAGCTGCTAACTGTTTGTTGTGGGTTGTGCAGTGTTTTGCACAGGTTCATGACCGGGCACTGTACACTGCTATCCACTGGGCGCTGGTCAACACACTTCGCTGGGCATCCTGGCTCAGTGGCGGCTTTGACTGCTTGAATGTCTGGCTCCGTCTCCAGCCTGGAGGGTTTCAGGTTTTTAGGGTTGGGATTCAGGCGAGCGACATGCGTTGCTAGTGCCAGGGCAACTGTGCTCAACTGTGTTGTCTGTTGTGGGTTGTATCGTGTTTTGCACAGGTTCATGACCGGACATCTTACACCACCATCCACCGGGCACTGGTCAACACCCTGCGCTGGGCATCCTGGCTGAGTGGCGGCTTTGACTGCATGAGTGCTTCATCAGATGGCACCGCCAAGATCTCTGACATTGAAACAGGTATGGGGACAGTGTGTGTTAGTCAGATACTACAATCAATCTGGTCAGGGACAGTTGAAAAAATTTGGTTGTTGGTCCTGCCATTGGGTCTGCCATTAGTTGTGCCATCAACTGCGCCATTGAATGTGCCATAACTTGTCAGTCTTCAGCTGCAGTAGCTATGGCCAGTTGTTGTTATGAGTGCATTAATACTTGCACTGCCAACATCTTTGACATTGAAACAGGTACGGGCAAGTGTATTAGCTATAGATACTACAACCATGTGCTCAGAAACCCTATGATCTTAGTTTTTAGTGGATTTTGCCATTGGTTCTGTCATTACCCGTCAGGTTTTCTATTTTTAGTGCAGCAGCTAGGGCCAGTTGTTAGTATGAGTGCACTCCAAGGTCTTTGACGCTGAGATAGGTAGCCCCTATGAATGGACCCTAACCCCAATGGCTGACACACAGGATTCAAATGATGCATGTTGTGTGGTGCTGCTGCTGCTGCCACTGCTGTTGTCGCTGCTGCTGCTGCGGCGGCGGCGGCAGCAACGACTGCTGCCACTGCTGCTGCTGGCAGGTAATAGTAAACGCTGATGGACCTCAACCCCTACGGCTGGCACAGAGGTTGCAAGTGGAACATGTTTTATGCTGCTGCTGCTGCACCCACTGCTGCTGTTGCTGGCGAGGTCACTGCTGCCGCTGCTGCTTCTGACAGGTGTGAGTCAAACGCTGATGGACCTCAACCCCAACGGCTGGCACAGAGGTTGCCAGTAGAACATGTGTCCTGCTGCTGCTGCTGCTGCAACCACTGCTGCTGCTGCTGCTGCTTCCTTTAGGTTTCAATCAGACCTCGATGGACCCTAATCCAAGCGACTGGCACAGAGGCTGCATGTGGAGCAAGTTGTATGCTGCCACTGCTTCTGCTGCAACCACTGCTGCCACTGCTGCTGCCACTGCTGCTTCTGACAGGTGTGAGTCAAACGCTGATGGACCTCAACCCCAACGGCTGGCACAGAGGCTGCATGTGGAGCAAGTTTTATGCTGCCACTGCTGCTGCTGCAACCACTGCTGCCACTGCTGCTGCCACTGCTGCTTTTGATAGGTGTGAGCCAAACGCTGATGGACCTCAACCCCAACGGCTGGCACAGAGGTTGCAAGTGGAACATGTTCTATGGGGCAGACGCGAACAGCGAGCTCAAGATATTGCTAGCAGGTGGGTCTTATAGCCTTACAACATTTTTTAGAGAGGGTTGTTACACGTGGATACCTCACCGCCTCAGGCAGTACTCTCCACTAACCGGATACAACTGAAGTGGCACAGCCAACTGGCGTAAATCTGATGTTTGCTGACAGCAAACAGTGAACAGGAAATAGAACCTTGACGCCATGTTCATATTGGTTACCATCAGAAACGCGGTTACATGTTGGTACTCCCATTTGGAGTCCGATATGATTTTCCCTGCGGCGAACGAAACCAAATGAGGCTGCCATTGGCACGGGGCTAGTTACAGCTTTGCAAACCCACTCTAAACGCTCTGTCTCTTTATCTGTTTGGATTCCAACTACTGCAGCTGAATCCGCACACGGAGGTGTTCTTTATTCTTTCTTCACATTGGCGCCGCCGGCAGCTATCGTATTTCGTACATTGGCTCATTGTGTATGTCATCACTACGTTGGCTCTGGTTTTGTTGGTGACTAACTTGATTTGTAGTAATCAAAGCTACACTGTAGTAACTGTTAGTAACTGTTAGTCACTGTTAGTAACTGTTCATGGATTCAAATTCAAACTGATCACTCGTCACCGTATTCACCCCCACCCACCCACACACACACACACTCTCCGCCAACACCAAATCACCAGCTTTCAAGCTGTTCTGCTGCTGAATGTGGTGTTTGCATTTGAGCGACTCTGATGGCACAGTGCATCTGCTGGACCCCTTCTCTCTGCTTGCGTGGTTTGAATTATAACCTTGCTTCTCTCCATTTGTATTGAACATCGTGACGATTGCTGTGTGTGTTTAGGCGACTCTGATGGCAAGGTGCACTTCCTGGATCCTCGGGCTGGCAGCAGCAGCGGTGGCAGCAGTGTTGTCAGCAGCTTGCAGCTCCATAAGGCTGGTAGTAAAGTCAACTCGGTGGCTGTCAACCCAACTGGTGGAGCACATGTGGTTCTGACAGCAGGTAAATCCAGAAGATTAGGGTTTAGGGTTTAGGGTCTAGGGTTTAGGGTTTAGGGTCTAGGGTTTAGGTGAACACAAAACCCTGAAATTGTGTCTGACCTCAATTGTCATGGTTGGTTGAATGTTGTTGTGAAGCAGTAACAGCAGCTGGGTTGCGGCGGCAGCGGCAGAGGCGGCAGCAGCAGCAGCAGTGGTGGTGGTTGCACCAGTGTGGCGTTGCTTTGCAGATGTGCAGTGGTATTTATATCTGTTGCTGCTGCTGCTGCTGCAGGTGCTGATCACAAAGTCAAGCTGTTTGTGCTTTGATTCAAGGAACCTCAGCTAATTACAGTCACCAAACAGCAGCAGCTGACCTACTGCTTCCGCTGCTTCTATAGCTGCAACTGTCGCTGCTGCTGCTGCTGCTAGTGCTGCCGCCGCGTCTGCTGCTGATGTTGCTGCTGCTTCTCTTGTTCCTTGCTTGTATAAGTATGGCATCGCATGCACAACTGCAGTGGTGTCAATCGCTGCCGGTGCTGCTGCTGCTGCTGCTGCTGCAGGTGCTGATCACAAAGTCAAGCTGTTTGATTTGAGAAAGCTGAGCTCAGTCAAACAACCAACCAGCAGCAGCCCACCCGCTGCTGCCAGCGCTGCTGCCAGCCCAGGGGCAGCAGCAACAGCGGAAGATGTTGCTGGCAGCAGCGGCAGCAGCAGAGGCCGGGGGAGAGGCAGGGGGAGGCGTGGCGGCAGAGCAGCAGCAGCAGCAGCAGTGAACGGTGATCAGGCACATCAGGACCCTGATCCAACAGCAGCAGCATCAGCATCAGCGGGGGGATCTAGCAGAGGCCGTGGCCGAGGTCGATCCAGTCGTGGCCGTGGCAGCAGCAGCAGCACTCCAGCTGCTGCCGCTGCTGCTGCTGCTGCTGGCAGCAGCACCACTCCTACCAAATCCAGCAGTAGGTCTGCTATGGCAGCAGCGATAGCAGCAGCGGCAGCAGCGGAATTAGCTGTCATGCACCATACGCGTGTTGTAAACCATGCCGTGTTTAGTCCCAGTGGCAGAAAGATCTTGACGACTTGTCAAGATAACAGACTGCGAATCTGGGACAATCTGCTGATGTGCAACAAGCCACCAACAAAAGAAATTGTACACAGCCACGACTTCAACAGGTATAATACATCAAGCTGTGAGTTAATGTGAAATAATCAGGTGAAATAGATGTTATACCTTCTGCTGAAACGCGCACTTTCCTTGCTGCTGCTGCTCCTGCTGCTGCTGCACAGTCATGACCTCAACAGGTATGCTGCTGCTCCTGCTGCTCCTGCTGCTGCTGCTGCACAGTCACGACCTCAACAGGTATGCATAGGTTGCTTCTCTAAAAAATCGTGACCCCGGAACCCGTCAACTCACCGCTTCCGGGGTCACTTTCCTTAATGCTGCTGCTGCTGCTGCTACACAAGGGCAGATATTCCTTGATGCTGCTGCTGCTGCTGCTACACAAGGGCAGATATTCCTTGATGCTGCTGCTGCTGCTACACAAGGGCAGATATTCCTTGATGCTGCTGCTGCTGCTACACAAGGGCAGATATTCCTTGATGCTGCTGCTGCTGCTGCTGCTGCTGATACAACGCACACTTTTCTTGCTGCTGCTGCTGCTACCACTGCTACTACTGCTGCTGCTGCACAGTCATGACTACACCAAGTGTGCAGAGGTTGCTCAACCATCATAACCGTCACTCCAGCACTGGTCAGCTCGCTGAGTTTACATCTTGGAGCAGTCACAGTAGTTCTCTGTCACAATGGTTGCCAGTCTTTAGAAACAAGCAGCACAGTGCACAGTTTTGCAACACACTTGATTCAACCAATATGGTACTATCATCTGGCGCAAGCTGCACTGCCGCACTGTTGTGGCTTGCTTGATCTTGTGTTGTTGTGTGATAGAGAATCGCACTTGATAACATGCTGCCTCTCCCATCGCTGCCGCTGCTGCTGCTGCCGCTGCTGCCTAGGTACCTGACTCCTTTCAAGGCCGAGTGGTTCATGAATGATCCATCAGAGAGCAAAATCATCTGCGGAAGGTACGCAATGGCTGTGCCATGTTGTTTGCTGCATATACGGGGTTCCTGCTTCGCCAGTGTTAGAGTTAGGATGGTTTTTGATCAATACAGGGACCACTTTCGTCTGGAAACAAGCACGCAATGCTTGCTTAGCTAGCATAACCGCCTGTAGCCAAGGTATCTATTGACATTCGCTTCTATGGCTCTTCTGCAAGCTGTGGTTGAGTGGTTCATGAATGATCCATCAGAAAGCAAAATCATCTGCGGAAGGTACGCATGGGGCGGGCTAATGTTTGGTGACTCCAGCTTCTGGCCGTACCCGGTCCCTGCTGCGTGTTTTCTGCGGCCATGCAGATCTCTTTGTGGTTGGGCTGTGATGGTTTCCCCATCACAACGGTATCTTATACACTCGTTAATTTGTATTCTTCTTACTGGATAATGTGTGTAATGACGATATGGTATGGTATGCAGTGGCTGCAGCATCCTTGTTTGATCAGCAAAGTTCACAGGGTTTTACTGCTTGCACATTGTTAGGGTTGAGGGTTATTGTATGGTCAGTGTATGGACCACTTGTGTTTGGAAAAAAAACGCAACAGTTTGTTTAGCTAGCATTTCCGCCTGTAGCTAAATGTAGATAGTAGTAATGGCTTTGTGGCTGTTCTGTTCTCTGGCGCACACTTTCTGCCTTACTGCTGCCATAATCATAGAGTGAGCTCTTGATGTTCGTGTCTACATGCCACTGTGGCTGAGCCACCAAGTACATCCCCAAGGCCTTACAGCCGGAAAGGGTAATTCTTCTTCTTCTTCGTCTTCTACATGTGACTAGCCTCGTTCAGTGTCTGTAGTGATTGTAGTCACATGTTTGAGAGGACTTCGGCGGCATAGCTCTGCACCCAATTGATATGTTTGATGCCACAACTGGGCAGGTTCTGGCACTTTGTGCTGTTGCGGCTGGTCACAACCATAACGTGACGTGTCTCACTCTCAAATCTGGCCGAATTTGCTTGCAGGTACATATCAGAAGACTTTGGTGGTATCGCGCTACACCCTATTGAAGTATTTGACGCCACAACGGGGCATGTTTCTGACCCTGTGTACTGTTACAACCTGCCAACACAGACAACCTATGGCTGAAGCTTCATGACATCTCACTCTCAAATCTGGCCGAATTTGCTTGCAGGTACATATCAGAGGACTTCGGTGGTATCGCGCTACACCCAGTTGAAGTATTTGACGCCACAACGGGGCATGTTTCTGACCCTGTGTACTGTTACAACCTGCCAAAACAGACAACCTATGGCTGAAACTTCATGACATCTCACTCTCAAATCTGGCTGAATTCGTTTGCAGGTACATATCAGAGGACTTTGGTGGGATTGCTCTGCATCCCATTGACATATTTGACGCAACAAGTGGGCAACTACTACAACAGCTGACAGATCTCAACTTGAGCACAATAACACCCGTGAACAAACCACATCCAAGACTTGACATTATCATCAGCGGCAGCAGCAGGTGTGCTAGACAGCGCTTAATCTTGCTGAAGCGTCTTGCGTATTTGTGAGGTTTTATTTTTGTAGTCTCAGCACTAATTGTTGAGTGTAAGTAACAAACATCAACTTTGGTACAATAACACCCGCGAACAAGCCACATCCAAGACTTGACATTATCATCAGTGGCAGCAGCAGGTGTGAAATACAGCGCTTGATCTTGCTGAAGTGCCTTGCATATTTCTGAGGTTTGGTTTTTGTATTCTCAACAGTGATTGTTGAGTGTAAGTCACAAACATCAACTTTGGTACAATAACACCCGTGAACAAACCACATCCAAGACTTGACGTCATTATCAGTGGCAGCAGCAGGTGTGAAATACAGTTTTGTGCATGCTGAGTGCCTTTTGGGCAAGCTTGCCAATGCTGTGGCAAACTTGCCAATGCTGCGGCAAAGTTGTCAATGCTTTTGCAGACTTTGCATCCATTGCAGAGTTCCTAGGTTAGTGTTTTGTATCCTCAGCAGTAAGTGGCGACAGCAGGTTCCAGCACTAGCTAACAGACCTCAACTTGAGCACGATAACACCCGTGAAAACACCACATGTGGTTTTTTCACGGGTGTTATCAATACTGCACGGCATTATCAGTGGCAGCAGCAGGTGTGAAAGACAGTGTTGATCATGCTGAAGTTCCTTGCAGAATTCTTAGCTTTTTGTGCTTGATTCTCAGCAGTCAGTGTTTTGTCTGCAAGTTGCAGATCCA
The DNA here is from genome assembly GCA_002588565.1 of Coelastrella sp. UTEX B 3026. NCBI lineage: Eukaryota > Viridiplantae > Chlorophyta > Chlorophyceae > Sphaeropleales > Scenedesmaceae > Coelastrella > Coelastrella sp. UTEX B 3026. Next base: position 11,015 of record NSMO01000303.1, read on the forward strand.
ATCTCAACTTGAGTAAGATCAACGGGCGTGAATGCATCACATCATTCAAGACTGGATATCATTTGATAACCCAATAACTATTTAGCGGTAACTGTTTGATCGAACACAAATAAGTGCAATGCAAGTTGCCACAAACTCTGCGGGTTTACTTGTCAATGAGACACAAAGGGTTTGTGTTGCTACACTTTCCCCTGCAGGTCATTGTGCAAGTGGGTGCCTCAAGATGATAATGGAGATGACAGTGCTTCACAGACTGCTGCCTCTGCACGTCTCATTCCATACATACACTAGTGTCCACATTCCTTCTCTAGACTTGAAACACAGCTGGGATTTGGGCGTGCATGCTGTCAGGCCCCTTGCTGGCTAGAACACACATAACTGCAATGCAGATTGCCACAAACCCTGTGTTTCTTACTTGGATCACAATTCACTTGTTTCGCTACCCTAATATCTTTCCTAATATCTTCTCTTCCACTACAGGTCATTATACAAGTGGGTGCCTCAGGATGATGAGGACGATGACAGTGCCTTACGAACTGCTGCTTCCGGTCGCTTAACCGCTGCTGCCAGATCCCTAGTTCGACAAGCTACCGCGGCGGCAGCAGCAGCAGTAGTGCGATCTAGCAGCAACTTTATGTGCGTAGACGCAGATCCAAACGGTGGGGATGGTAGCAAGCGGGGGAAGACGAAAAGTGTGACCGGTGCTGGGACGAAAAGTGTGACCAAGGGTAAAAGCCCTGGGACAAAAAGTGTGACAAATACAAAACGTGGCAGCAGCGCAGCGGCAGCAGCTGGCAGGGGTAGGAAGCGAGGCAGAGGGGCGGCAGCAGCAGCAGCAGCAGTTAGCGATGATGACGATGATGATGAGTCTGATGGTGATGACAGTGATAATGAGTGAAGCAGGGTATTGATCAATGTTATGACTGCTTGTTGAACAGATATGTTTTACCGGAGAAAGTCAAACAGAGCAGTGATCAAGTTTTCTGAGCTTTTTGGTTCGTTATTCACCATCATACTCTTCTAGTATCTCACAGGACAGTCAGTTGTCTTACAGAGTGGCAGCAGCAGCAGCAGGAGGTAGTGATGCTCATATGAGTCAACCGCTGTTCTCGGATTCAGCAATGGCAGATGCAGCTTGTGATTCAAGCCTGGTGGTGGCATCCAGCAGTGCATTGACCCATGATGCTGGCCATCATGAGTCTTTATGATCAAGACTCATGATGGCCAGCATCTTGGGTTTAACGCACTGCCGAATGGCATTTTTCAGCAGCTGGGATTTGATCAGTAAACCAGCCACACGCTTCCAGGACAAGAAGCTGGCCCAGCGGTGTGCACCTGCAGCGCATGCTATGTGTTTGGGATGTGTACTGATGCACATGGCAACGGCAACTGTCTTGGCCATGAGCTTAGTGGTCCTGCAGCAGTGCCTGGGTCTCGACGTGTCTTATATAAAAGCTACCCACCAGCCATAGCTCTTTGGCCATCTGAGAGCTGAAGCAACCTCTCTGTGATGTTGCATGTGTCTTGTGTTCTTCGGCAGCTCTCTGATATCTTAGAGAGCTGCCGAAGAACACAAGACACATGCAACATCACAGAGAGGTTGCTTCAGCTCTCAGATACCTGGTGCCATGGCAGGTACCTGGTGCCATTGAGAGCTGAAGCAACCTATCTAGTGATGCTGCAAATCAAGTACTTAATGTGATGCTGCAAATGGTACTTGATTTGCAGCATCACATCAAGTACTTGATTTGCAGCATCACCAGATAGGTTGCTTCAGCTCTCAGATGGCACCAGGTACCTGTTGAATGTCTCAGTGGGGCTAGTTTCGGTCGGGTAGAGCAGATTTTGGTGCTCTCACAGCTGGCTAGTGAGGGGTCTGCCACTGGCAGTGTATTGCTGGTGAACCATTCCCGTGGCTCTGCGTTCATGCCAATGCCGTGTTGAATAGAGGTTATGTGCTACATTAGAAGCAGGAGCTCCTGCCTCGAGGCACTTGCAGCCACTGCTGTTTCTGGGACTTCATCACATCCTAGCAGTCGCCATAGGGGTCTGGACTGAGAACGTTGCGCACATTAGCAGCAGTCAAACGAGTTGCACGTGCATGTGCCAGTCAGAAAAGCCCTGTTGAACAGTCCGCAGGCATTCAAGCTGTTCTCGACTGCTGGTCAAATGTTCGACTGCTGGTCAAATGTTCGACTGCTGGTCAGATGTGCGTCGGCAGGCAGGCTTCAACGGTACTGGGTGCTTGCCACCACACCTAACGGGTATAACTTCAAACACATTTGGGTTTACAAACCGAGGAGAGAGGTAATCAATGACTAGGTGCAATCACCACGATGCTGACCCAGGTGATGTTTAGGCGGAGGTAATGAGTTCGGGCCGATAGCGCCCCGACCCCGACTGGAACATGTCCGTCAGCAATCGTCTGTTGTTGCGCTTGTCTATGGCACGTGTGCTCCGTGCAACCTCGCAGTGCTGGCCATGACCTCAGTTCAGTGACCTAGCAGTCAGCAGGTCACTACTGGCTGGTGGGTCGACGGTACAGTCCTGATCTGCCACTGCGTACAAACAATGTACTGAGTGCAGTTGGATGCATCGAGGGCATCAAGAGAAGCTGATTCGTCCCACGGCGATCAGCAGTGTCACTAGTGTGCTGGCTCGTCACTCAGTACACGCGCGTATGGCGTATAGGATAGGCCCGTATGGCGTACATTATACGATATACGACAAGTTGTTACGCGCTTGATTTGTGTATATACGCTCGTATGTTCTGCGCTCACTTCTAATGTTCATGATATCACTTCCCTTCACCCTGGGAGAAGCCGCACTGGCGCCGGACCTACTTGGTATCAAGTGCGCACCAGCATGCACAGTAACGCATGCAACGATCAATGCACTGAAGCCAGCAACCGCAGGGAGTCACGCAAGCATGTCGCGTGCCATGCCTTATGTTTGGGAGGCGTCCTTTGCTGCGCATGAGCAACAAGCTCATAATTGAGTAATACACTCAATAATACACTGCTCATAGCGTTGCTTTCAGTGACTCGGGCAAAGTCCAGCTTACGCAGGACCAGGAACAGTTACCGCTACCACAGCGCGTCAGGCATTGCAGTACTCGCCAAGCGCCACGCAATGTGCTTGAAGCTTCAACCCGTTCAAACCTGTGTGCGCTCATTTGCTGCAGGCAAGCTAATCACTGCATCAGGGGGGCGATCGCTGGTTAACGATTTTGGCAGTACTAAGCTTTTGGCAGTACTAAGCTTTTGGCAGTACTAAGCTTTTGGCAGTACTAAGCTCTTAAGATTTGTGTCCAACAACATGGACGCGCACAAAGGGACGCAAGCCATCAACAGCACTTATGATATGCCAAACCAGACTCGCCGCACACTGAAGTCATATCTAGGAGATGAAAAGGGGATACACCCTTGGGTGCTGGGGCAATTGGCCTTCATAGTCTTGATTGCTGTGGCGACAGCACTGATTGTGTTCTCACTGACAGGAGCCCACCAGCAAGCTGCAGCCTGGGTCAAAGTTGCCTGTAACCGCAGTCAAGACTCAACTCTGCTGGGTATGGATGACACTGCCAGGCAAGATCACCAAGTCGGGTAGTGCAGGTATAAGAGCAGCACCAGCAACCACATGTGCTTATGCACCAACACTGACCTACCACCCAAGCACCCGTTGATGTTACGCCCTGAACTGATGATTCTCATGGTGGAGTCATCGGATAGGAAGGGAAGAGCTGAGTCGGTCTATGTGGGTGACAACTTTCAGCGATATTGCAAGTTACAGGGGTGCTTGTTCCAACACCTCTTCATTGATGCAGGCCAAGACCCCACTGGCTTCTTTGGAGCACGTTGGCGAAAAGCGTTTGATTTCTGGAACATGGCTGACTGGCTCCTAATAGTTGATAGTGACACGGTGGTCTCCAACCTTACTAACTCAATTCACCCCTTTTTGGATGTGGCCGAGCATGTTATTCTGCATTTGAGGTTGAATAGAGAAGTCACAGCTGCGGCGGTGGCGATTAGGACTACTGACTTTGGACGCTGCTTTTTGCAACGATGGTTGACTATTATGCATCTACGTTTGTATGGGCGCTTGGTTAACGAAGATAATGGCGCTTTGCTTCGAGAAGTGAGATCACTGTAGCCGAATACCTACACCCCGAGTTAGCCCGCAAATTGTGTCTAGGGGGCCCACAGAAATCTTTGCATACATTAGTCAGTTTGAGACACTGTTCCCCTACTTGCCCATTGCACACACTCTTGCGCCCATCCGCATTTACATGCCCTTTAGCGGTTTGTGGCGGCAGCATGACCAAGCAGCTCCTAAATTTACGGCTCCTTCTAACACCACTTGCAACTTCAAGGAATCTGTGAATTCTGCCGTGTACTACCGTTGCTGGTGGAATGACATCCTAGCGTCTGGTTGGAAAAGCATTGGGCTCAATAGCTGGGCAAATGTGTCTGCAAATGCCACTTTGGCACGTTGTCATTTCAGCACTCCAGCACAGTCGTTAGAGATTGCCAAACTTTGTTGTTATCATCTGACATCATCGGTTTCCTGGCTGTGTTGATGCAACGGGGATCAATGTGTGTGAGCAGCAGCCCTGGTGTCAGGACCCACAAGCAGGGCCCCTCATGCAGACACGTACCCGCATTGGTTTTGGTATATGCTGGAACCATCAGCCTTGGGACAATGCGTGGTCTCAATCGCCCTTGCTAGGCAAGAAGGTTGAGTGCTAATGAACAAAAGCATCCATCGTGCATGTTTGCATGGCATGCTTTCTCTTGTTTGCATGTAGACCACCTGATGGTTCAATGTATGCATGTATATGCACGCGTGGTACATATGTACAACAGCGCGTAGTCTATTATGTTGGGACACATCGCTAGTGGAATGCCTGCCTTGATAAAGGTCTATCCTATAGGTTAGCTGTAGTTTAGCTAACGCGGTATGCATGCTAATGATGCTTTGGCAAGTCACTAAGGGTCTCGTCTGGTTCAAGAGCATGCCAAGACCGCAAGCATAGCCCTGTCACCACCGACAGCCGGTCAAATGATGCTAGCTTGAGCTTGCATGTGTGTATTGCTGCCATGGTTGAACAACGCATTCCTGGCCATAGTCTTGCTACTACAAGATACTCCTCAAGAACGACTGCATGGCAGTCTGTGCTACAGGGTGCATACAATGGGGTTTCTTTTGTTGTCAGTTGCGTTTGCACCCGGGCAGCTGTCGCAAGGCGTGTAATGTGTTGTCTACGGGGACCTCGTTGTGTGCAAGTCACTTCGGAATGCCTAATGCATTCGGAATTCGTAAGGTGCATGAACTTGAGTTTCTGGATAGCTTGATTGTCTTGTTATGTTTCAAGAATGCTGGGTTGACTGTTGGGAATGTCGGCCAATACAAGGGAAGCAATGTGTGTGCTTGATTTGCTAGCAGTCATCTTCCTTTTACGGTGTCTCCATACCTTTGCGTGCTGCAGCAATCTAGGCTCGTTGATCGCCTGCCGAGCCTCGGCAGATACGGTATTAACACACGTTCATCATCAGTCTGTCAGTGCGGTGACAAATGAACCGGCAATACAATACTGCACAACTTGTGCTTGAGGCCACAAAGCTGACACACTGTGATTCGTCTGTCGCAAGCCTTGCATGGCATTAGCTGCCAGGCGGTTGGAAGCAGGGTGATTAAGCTCAAGTGAATGACTGTTAGTCATCCGTGGTCGGTTCAAGCAGCAGTCAGTTACAGAATCCTTTACCCAGGAAAGGATGGCGTCCAGCTTGGCTTGGGGGTTTGACTTTGAAGGGGGGGGGTGGTTGCTGTCAATACTGTAGCTGCTGCTGCGGCAGTCTCAATTGAGTTGAGTAGCATTATTGGTTGCTGTGCAGCGACATACAGCGGTTGCAGAGTCTGACTGCTAGAGCAGATATGTAGACATGAAAACAGAATTCGTAATGTCCTGACATATAAAGTGTATGTGACTCAAATAAAGAGGCCGCTGCTGCACTGTGTTGCGATTGTCGCTGCATTTCGTCCAACTGCCTCTGCAGGGCGGTACAGCATCTGATAGAGATCATCCTCGTCACATGCCGTCACAGTGGGCTCTAGCAAACCTTTCATATCAAGCTATATCAATGCAAACCCCTATCGTTTACTGTTGTACTTCTCTGGTTGACGCCAGCACATTTCGTCACCGGTCATTCCTGTGTGAAAGGGCCCGGAGCAGTTTCGGCGCCTCAAATTCGGGACACTGCCCAGATGCGAACGCCACCAACAAGGAAACAAACCCCCAATGTATGCACCCTGTAAAACACCAAGACTGCCATACAGTGGTTCAAACTGAGTGATGTCTTGCAACAGCAGGATGCCCATGGCGGGGAGTGCCATGTTCAATCACGGCAGCAGCAAACAACAAACAGATACATGCCATGAACTCAGCTTCACATACACGCCATGCATGAGCTCGAGGCTGCCAGCATTGGGGCGGCCGCAGGTTGTGATAAGGCTATGTTCCAGGCTGGAACCACTGGTTCATGATGAGACTTTTGCCGTTTTGCTAGAGAAGTGCCAGAGTATCAAAACTGGCATGCGTGCCTTGTGATGATACACTTTTAGCAAGGTAGGCAGTCTCTAGCAACCTGTCTCACCCGGTCTATTCGGAACAGACTATTTGCGTATCATACGTACGCTACGACACACTGACAACCAAGGGCCTTTGGCTGGAGCGGACAAGCCACATGTTGGCCGATACTTCGTCAAGTGCGGCATCTACTTGCTTGTAGCATGCCAAAAAATTATGGCTTGTTGAATGTAGCATACTAAGCAATTGAAGGTGACCTTGACATACCACATATAAACAATCGTCTATCAATGCTCACGTCTGAACTGAAGGTACAAAGACAAAGAGCTTGCTTAAAAGCTTACTTGCAGCTCAACACACTGGCTCGATACAGGTGAATTTTGGTGAATGAGCAAGTATACACCCACAACCATCATACAATACCTACATGTAAACAAGCCATTACAATGCACAACGTTGTCAACAAGCCAATGGGCCAGTGGTAGCTAGCTAAACAAGGGATGCCCTGCAAACATGGATGCTGTGTTCATCAGCACCCAACCTTTTTGCCTAGCAAGGGCGATTGAGACCACGCATTGTCCCAAGGCTGATGATTCCAGCATATACCAAACCCAATGCGGGCACGTATCTGCATGAGGTGCCCTGCTTGTGGGTCCTGACACCAGGGCTGCTGCTCACACACATTGACCCCATTTGCATCAACACAGCCAGGGAAGCGATGATAGCAACAAAGTTTGGCAATCTCTAACGACTGTGCTGGAGTGTTGAAAGGACAATGCGCCAAAGTGGCATCTGCGGACACATTTGCCCAGCTATTGAGCCCTATGCTTTTCCAACCAGAAGCTAGGATGTCATTCCACCAGCAGCGGTAGTACACTGCAGAATTCACAGACTCCTTGAAGTTGCAAGTGGTGTTGGAAGGCTCCGTAAAGTCTGGAGCTGCTTGGTCATGCTGCCGCCAAAAACCTCCAAAGGGCATATAGATGCGGATGGGCGCAAGGGTTTGTGCGATGGGCAAGTAGGGAAAGAGTGGCTCAAACTTGCTGATGTATGCAAAAATTTCTGTGGGTCCTGAAGATAAGTTGCGGGCCAGCTCTGGGTGTAAGTATTCCGCAACATTGAGAAGCAAAGCGCTATTATCTGCATTGACTGAGCGCCCATACATCATACGCAGGTGCATGATCTTTAACCATCTTTGCAAAAAGCAACGTCCAAAATCAGTGGTCCTGATGGCCACAACCCCAGCTGCGACTTCCCTATTCAATCTCAAGTGCAGAATGACATGCTCGGGCACACTCAAAAAGGGGTGGATTGAGTTAGTAAGGTTGGAGACCACTGTGTCACTATCAATCATTAGAAGCCAGTCAGCCATGTCCCAATAATCAAAGATCTCTCGCCAACGTGCTCCAAAGAAGCCAGTGGGGTCTTGGCCTGCATCAATGAAGAGGTGTTGGAACAAGCACCCCTGTAACTTGCAATATCGCTGAAAGTTGTCATCCACGTAGCCCGACTCGGCTCTTCCCTTCCTATCCGATGACTCCACGATGAGAATCATCAATTCAGGGCGTAACATCAATGGGTACTTGGGTGGTATGACAGTGTTGGTGCATAAGCACGGGTGGTTGCTAGTGCTGCTCTTGTACCTGCACTCCCCAACTTGGTGACTTGGTGCTGGTGTCACTCCCCGACTTGGTGACGTGGTGACTTGGTGCTGGGACTCGGAGTCCACACTGCTACTGACGGCAACTCTAACCCAGGTTGCAGCTTGCTGGTGGGCTCCTGAGAAGGCAATCGTCGCTGCCGCCGCAGCAATCAAAACTATGGCGATCAAGAGCCAGGGGTGCATCCAACTTCCAAGGTATGACCTCCATGTGCGGCGAGTCTGGTTCGGCATGTCACAAGTGCTGTCAGTAGTTTGGGGCCTTCTGTGCACATCCATGTTGTTGGACACTGCCAGGGATTTGGTAATCAGGGTTTAAACCGATTGATGCAGTGAACGGCTGGCCTGCAGCAGATGAGCACACAAAGCTTCTCAGCTTGAACGGTTTGCTGGCTTGCTGCAAGCATACTGTGAAACATACTGCCTGCCCCTTGACGAGTACTGCAATGCGTGGCGCGCTGTGGTAGCTGTACTACAGCTAACAGGCTGTTGCTGGTCATAGTGTTAACTAAGCTCTTCATGGGTCAGTGACAGCAACGCTATGAGCAGTGCCCTATTGAGTGTATCATTTAGTGCACTGTGATATTGTGCTTGTTGCTTGTGCACAGCAACGAAAGCCTCATAAACGGCCACAAGGCACCCAACAGGCATAAGGCACAAGGAAGCCAAAACAGAGGCGCCATGCTTGCGTGGCTGCCTACGGTTGCTGGCTTTCAGTGCAATTTTCATTGTATTCGTGACTGCTGCAGCATGCTGGTGCGCACTTGGTACCAAATCGGTCCGGCGCTAGTACTGCTTCTCTGCTGTCGCTGCCGGATGCATGCAGAAGCCTGATTCAAAACGCTGAATAAATATGCTAGAATGATGCACAACTAAATACACGTGATGATGCGGAGTGTGCATCTACAGAGAATCCGCTCAAGGCGCCAAAACTCCTTCCCGGCCCACCTGCTGACTGGTAGCGCTGCTAGGCGCTATGTTGGAAACTTGCAGGAACTACTTCAACGTACTGAGGGCTCAGTCCTGATCTGTCGACGTTGTTCGGTGCTGTGTCCGCCGGCAGCAAGGCCGGCTACGTTAAACCACACTCCAAGTCAGGATTGACACAAAGCATTGTGTGATAAGCGGAACTAGAACACGACTAGTAGATCGTGGCCTCCATCAGAATTATGAGTCCTCGTCGGACACTCTGTATATGGTTGGTGGCTACTGTTAGCAAGAGCACAACGTAGCGCGGTAATGCTTTTTGTCGTCAGTATTATCCTTATATTGAGGTTCCGAAACCGCTCCGGGTCCTTTCACACACGAATGACTGGTGACGAAATGGGCTATCATCAACCAGAGAATTCCAACAATACACGACAGGGGGTGGCGTCCGAATAAGTTGGTCTCCTTTAACAGACTCCCCTGGCTCATCAGGCATCAGCCGCGATTTGAGACGGACACGGTAGTCGAAGGGCGGGTTTGCGGCGGACGTCCAGCATCCAAGGAACGAGCGCCGCCGACGAGGTCACAAGTTTCACGAGTGCCGTCAGATTTGAGATGTATATGCTCCTTGTTGCAACTGACTCCGTACGCCTCCTATTAGGCTTCGGTTGGTTGGTAGTGATATGCTGCATCTGTTACCACGGCCAGAATGAACAACCTCACTCAGAGTATTCAAAGGCTTTCAGGCAGGCTTTGGGATCGCGCACACCAAGCCACTTACAGAAGTCCATTTGCCGGTTTACTACATTCAGTAATTGCTGCCGACAATTATGCCACATACGCTGTGTGGAGGCCTTCTTTTGCTTGGGCGGAAGCATCATGGCATGTTGGCAGGATAAATCACCAGACAAAACAAACGATGAAACCAAGTCTCAGAATTGATCACAACCAGTCAACCGAACCTGCTTTCCATACAATCACAGCTAGTCCAAGACACACATGCTTACTGAGGTCATATACTTGCGATGCACTTCTGCATTTACCAGTCCATGCTATCGGCGGAGCCTCAATCAACATTAACCAAGCTCTGGCCCTGTTGCAGGTTTCCAGCTGTACCACTGGCCCGGCAGGACCTCACGACTCAGCCCCTTCTGCCTTGCTTCATGAGCTCTTACCAAACAAGCTCCTACCCACACCCTTTGTCAAAGCACCACCTGCAGTTGATCACATACAGGGACAACCAGGAATCAAATCTCGTTTCCCAGGCAGCTGCCACTGCTATTTGGTTGCTAATTGGAGTCCAACCGTCTGCTGCGACAGCATGTCTTTTGCCTTTTGCTCTCGGAGAGGCAAGTGAAAAAGACACTGCATGTTGTTGCCAGTCTCAGTGACGGACCCTGTGGCAGAAGCTTGATGCTGCAAGCCTTTGACTGAGCTTTATGACTCGATGTCAGCGATTCATCGCTGGTGATAACGACTCAGCGTATAGTGTGATGTGACATAAACAAGTGTTACCAGATACATAAGACCAACCTGATGCAAGCTTGTTTGCCAATTGCTGCATGTAGACTCCCTGTCTGAATGTGCCGTCTGCATTCGTCCATTTGCCAAGAATGCTGCTGGCTGACTTCATATTCTGTTGCATCTGCTGGTAGCGCTGGGCAACCTTGGCTGCCAGCTCAGCACCACTGATTGTAGTAGCCTGCAGTCAGCAGCGCATGTAAAAGTAACTGAGCCAATGCAAACAGGATAGTTGCGCTGGCAAGAGCTGTCATGCAGTTGCATGGGGTACGCCACCCAGAGAAGCAATAGGCTGCTCATGACAAGGTCTGACGCTGGCACTTCACACCACTGTTTGACCTGAAGTGGAGTCAAACAGAGGGTCTGCGCATGTGCGACTATTATTGATGACACCAGCAGAATATCTTGCATGGCCTTGTGTGAACTGGTTACTGGTACTACCATAATATCAAGCAACACTGACGGCTGTAGCTAGCAATATGCAACATCAGCAGCCAACTCGTCATCGCTGCTTGTCATGGCCTGTACGCTGGTGACGACAGTAGATCAGTCTGCGTTTGAGTATACGTTTGAGTATATACTCATATATGCCTCAGGTACTGCCAACTTTCCTGCAGTGTTCATTTCTGTCAGCAATGCAGATGTTGGTTGCATCTGCTGATTGACATGGCCATCCAGGCCGCCAAAGCAGTACTGCCGATTGTGACGGCATGCAGTGAGGTGCACTGCTAGCACTTGTCCATCCAGTGCTGTGTTTCCCACAACAACATGTACCTAAACTGGCAGCGCCCAGCAACCTGGGTGGCCAAGTTGGCACTGTGTTACAGGGTTGGCTAGGTCTGAGTCACTAACAGTGCATTCAACTGAGCCAATGCAACAAGATAGATGTGCTGGCAAAGCTGCAGTGCCATGCAGTAACGTTATTGAATTGGGGTCACTAGTATACTGTTCTGTGTCACAGAATTCAATAATCCACAACGGCAGCACATGTTTACCCCTGCAGCGCTGGCAGCATCCACTTCCTTGTACAGCGCATCATGCCACTTCTGCTGCGTGTGGTCCAGCCTGACCTGAACATTTTCCAGGGCAGTCCTGTGACACAGTACACAGAGGTAGCAGAAACAACAAAGCTTAGTTAGGCTATTCTGTGGTCATCAGGGGCGATTTGTGGAACTATAGGACACAACCAGCGGCGGTTCAATGTGTGTTCTGTACTACGGAGTTTGCTTAGGTCCAGCACAGTACTGGACAGCATACATGACTGGTGGTTACTAATGATACCAGCTGCTCCTCTTTATATATGCTGGCCCTGGAAGAACTTTATCAAGCATTTCATGAGCCTTGCATGTACAGTATATGCGGCCTGCACATCACAGACATATGAGGATGAACCGTTACGTGGCAGCTGATGTTCCAGTTAGAGGAACTGGCAGGGTGCGTCACTCTGAGTCAGTTGTCTTGTTGTCCACGAGCACAGCAACACAGACATCTATAGGTTATACGCAACTCTGTGGTTATGCAGTACAACCCAATATGCTGCTACAAAGCTGTCTATTAAGCACATCTGACCATGTCATCAAGCATTCAACAAAGCTCAGCACTACAACTGCTGTGTGCGCTGCGATACATGCCATGGCCAAAATGCATGGTGGCTCAGAAACTGCCAAACAAAAACTCACTTTAGAGGCATTACTCTGAAGTCGAACGTCTTATTGACCACCATGGCTGCGTAGAACTCCTTCTCAGTGGCGAACACAATCTTGTCTTTGCTGTCACCGCCATAGAGAGTGATGGTCGCCTCAGTGCCAAATTGGACTTCTGTCTTGCACTCAGGGCCTTCCAGGCTAGTCCTTTCACGGGTGACACCCATGTAGGTCAGAGGAGTCTGCAGCACAGCACAGCACAGCACATGAAATTGACACAGAGCTATATCTGGTGAGTAGCTTATATATCAAATTGACACCGGGTCAATGACTGCTACAAGTTTGGCGTGGGCACAGACCACTCCAGGATGCACAGGTTATAGCTGGGTTCAGGCAAGTGTGTCAGAGCACTCACCCACTCCCACTGTGTATCTAAAACAGAAGTGACCAAGTCATAAGGAGATAAAGTGTCTACTTTTGAGACAGCTAAGAATTGTGGCAGATCAAGTTGAGGCAAACGCACTCTCACCCACTGCCACGGTGTAGCTGGGCCCTGGCACACAAGTACCTCCTGCAGCTTTGAACACATAGCCTCACGAGCAAAGCCAGTCCTGACAACCCACTATATTATTCCTGACTACCCAACAAGTCACTGCACACTGAGCTTCCTGAGGAAGATGAAGCGTCTACTTCTGAGACAGCTAGCACTGTGGCAAATATGTCGCTATTTTCAAAAGCGTCACAGCACTCACCCACTCCCACTGTGTATCTGGGCCCTGGCAGACCAGTGACTCCTGCAGCCTTGTCCAGCGAGTGTTCCCTTCACCAGCGAACTCTGTCCTCACCACACAGTTACCGGTGGTCTGTGTGAGTGTGAAGGTTGGGCCAACCCACATGGCATTCACCGGAGCACCTCCTGGGTTGAAGGTGTAAGCACCACATGCCCTGCATGCAGCACAGGGGTGTTAGATGGGGGCCTGGTAACTTTGTCAGTTGGGCAGAGCAGGGTAACACTCAGCCGGTGTCAGGGCACAGGTCGCTGTGCACGACCTGTGCACAGTTGTAATTCAACACCCTGAAAAAAGAAGCAACCACTGAGTTAGCGAACAAGGTTGCAGCACCCGGTACGATGAAAAGTGTTGAACTAAGTGGCTGGAGGTGATGGGCAAACTACTACAGCGCAGAGCCTGTCACATTCAAGGTGTCGTAAATAGGATATCAACAGTAATAATAATCCGCCTGTGAAACATCGGGCGCGGGGCCGATGGCTGTAAGGCTACTAGTATGGCTGACGGGTAACAAATATTACATTCAAGGTCATCTTGACACCATGTCAACAAGGCAGGTGCAAGTTAAAGCACAAACACTCACTCTGATCCGTAGATGATGTCTGTTGCAATCTGCCCAAGCTGCTGTGCTCGTTCCACAATACGAGCTCTGGGTGTTGCCAGCTCATTCACAAACACACTGGCCGCCAGTTTCTGTAGATTAAATACATAAATAAGCAGTCTGTGAAGCACCAGTTGTTGCTGTTGTTATTGTTGCGAGCTGAAAAACTTCAAGTCAGCTATACCGAACCCGGTGCCTCTGTAGCATAACCGTTATCATCTGGCAGTGTGCTAGACAGTTTGCTGGCATGTGACCAATGTGACTGCATACTACTGCTATGCTCATGCTTGACGAGAGGGGCTGACTCCCTTGGAGGACTGAGAATCACAAATGTGACATGCCACCGTGTACATTGCCTATGCAAGCCTGAGCTGCATCCTCAATAGGTCACAGACTCGAGTTAGACCCTCTCAAGATAACCCAGAGATTGCATCACAAGATTTCGGGTCTTGACCCCTATCACATGAATATATCCTACCCTCACATGCGCAACAAGCGTTTCTGACACGATATGCTTGGCTGGACTTCACAGACTGAATCCCGTCAGTGAGCACATGAATTCATGATTGGTTTTATCCCAATTGATAGCTGGGAATATCTGTATTGCTTGCTGTTGTGCCTGACAGGCTGCACTGCACTTACTATTCCACCTCTCAGCAAGTCCGGTGTCACAAAGGCCGGTGACATATCGATGTCCTGGAAACTGCGCACGTTACCGGCCATGGAACTGCAGAAAATAAAAATCACAAATAAAAACAAACGAAACATGAGTTCAGGTTGAGCTCTGGTTGGAAAACATGTGCTTCTAGCAGCTCTTGCTGCTTTTGCATGGTGAGACAGGTATCAATGCGGGTATGATGTTGTAAAGTAGGAGTCTAAATTTGGCATGCGATGCTGCACAGCCCCTACACCGTCTGATGAACTTGGATGGGCGAAGACGGCCTTACAACCCAAAGCAAACGCTCTGACGAGGCACAGGGCTGCGTGCTTGGTGCCTCATCTCAGGGCCGCATCGGATTGTAAGGCCGCCTCTGCCAATCCAATTTCATCAAACTCATAGCCAGTTTCTCTGCTGGAAGCATTGAGCAGCGCAAAGGGTGATGTGATACATTGCGTACAACATGTAGCAGACATACTGAACCAGGTTAATCAATAATCAATGATCATTGATTATCATGATAAATTTTGGCTGCAGCACCTCAACTGCACAATCGCAACAGTGAACTTGTAGACATCAAACATGTCGCTAGTAGCTGGCCTGCATGCACTAGTGCTGTCAATTCGGTTTGAACTCACTCTTTAATCAGATTGAGCAGTCCAGATTTTGATGCCTGCTGGCCAATAGTCTGCAAGGCGTTACGCATCTGCTGACCATTGTTGGCATCGTTGGTACCTGAAGGAATGTGCGAGGGCAAACAAAGGAATGCTCAGTGTTATAGGAAGCTCTTACCTGTTACTATTGTGGGTCTAGCAGATTGAGGCACTGGTCTAATGTTGAATGGTAGTGTGTTTACGATAACGACAAAGTGTCTCAATGACAAGGGCTCATTGATCTAGGGTGCTGGATCACACAGCCGCTGAAAAAAAGTACAATCAGCAATTGCAGTGGCAACAGTGTCAGGCAAAGCTCCATCTTGTGGCAACTGTGGAACCAGCAAACTATTTACGTGGTGTGTTGTAATGCGAAGCTATGATTTGATGTGTGCAACTCTTTGCTTTAGGCTTCTGCAATGTGCCCAGCTAGTATATGAAGCTGCGGGCACTTGTTCGATTGGCTGTTAGGACACACACAGCAAAGCGGCACCTTATCAAACCAGCGCAATGCAATCAAACAAAGGAATCGGTATTGACAAACACATGATCGCTTCAGGCGACATGGATGCATATGTGTTGAATTGGACCCACTCATGAGCAGCAGAATCGGATGACTCAAGCTGTTACTGCGTGATGGCCTCACCGTTGTTGTTCATCTGTCTGAAGAATGACAGCGTAAGCTGGCTTAGGGCATCCTCGCTGCTGCGAGCAGCATTAGCAAGCTCTGTCCATCTTGCTGCACAACCGAAACCGCAGGGCACAAAACACATCAGTGTGTTGAGCAGTTTGTCAGAGGTGACAACCGGTCAATACCATGCAAATCACAACGCAATCAGCGAACACTGTTCTTACAAGTACATAGCAATGCAACCAGCCACAGAGCTACATTGGTAGATACATGTATACGTGGAAGGCGTTGAAGCATACCCGATTTGCGGAGAAAAGTAAGCATGTTGCTTGCAGGTGTGCTGAAAGGATGAGATATACATCGCTGATGCAGAAGACCCAGCAAGCAACTGCTGCAAGGGTGGTTTCCAAATCGACAGACCTTCTGTACAGCAGCAGATGGCAACTCATGGCCGACCATTCCAGAAGCTGTTGTAAGTACAGAAAAACCAACCGGACGCATGTGCCTGGTACTAACCTGCGGCGTCTTGTTGCTGCGCAAGGGTCAATCCTGCTGTCGCCAGCAACACCAGCACCGCTATTGCAGGCCCGTGAGCCCTCCTAGGCCAGCGCATCCTGACTGCAAGTTGCGCTATCTGTTTATCTTCGTATGTATCAGAAGCGACACGAGTGAAAAGGTTATGTTCCCGCTTCCTCGGGAGCCTTCCAAGAACTCGCGCTCAATGCCGCAGCTGCCCGTTTTGCTGAGGGCGATGAATACATGTAAGTGATCATGAATGCTCGTGTAGCGCGCTTCGTGCACAAAACTGGTGGAGGCTGGTGGAACTCAGCAGGACTTGAGATCGCGCCAGCGCCGCGTCGGTGCTGTCGAACCTTGTACCGTCCGAGAATCTTTTGCTTCCTTACTACAAACTTGATTTGGTATCGCCACAAGAGTTTAAGATGTTTATACACGGTAACCAACTCCTCTGACGCAGAGTCTTCAAGCAAGCTGCTCTTCACATCGTACCCGTCCAGTCGGTGCTGGCACCAAAAGTAACCAGCCCAGGATGATTGCTGAAGACGAAGGTGGCAAACGTATATAGGCCAGATTAGGGTCTCATAAACCCACTGTGTAGGCCAGCTTGCTGCACAATCGACACAACCCAGGCTGGATAATGCAGAGCCCATGACTCTGTGTACGACTACTGCAGCAGCTGCTGATGCATCCGATGCTGCTCAGATGGCCGTGCCAGTGGCCTATCGCATTACTGCTATGATGAGATAGCTTATATATACACAAACGCAGCAACAGGTAGCTTGCCACTTCTCAGAGCAGGCAGTAGGTCACAACAGCAATGGCCATAGAGCTGTGGCTGAAGGGCAGCTTAAATACAACAGCAAAAACACGAACGCAGTGCTGACAGAACACCAGCATACCTTGCAAACATGACACAACCACTTGTGTTGGTTCAAGTGCCCGCCACTCCAAGCATTCCATAACCAGTACACATCAACAAAGCGCTAGCGTATGTGCAATGCCATACGACATACTTCGACGCCCACACATTCACCCACATTGCTTGCCTGTTGCACCCAGCCCCTGCCAGCAATGATGTCACAATGCGAAGAATCCAGCCAATGCGGTGGGGTTGGATGTTATCGTGACTGTAGGATAGTACTGCAGTTGTAACACTCCATAGCCACCGCCTCTGTGCCGCATGCTACTGCTGTGCAAGCTACTGAACCATTGAAAAGTGATAGATGCGCTGTGTACTGCTGATGGGCTATGCGTAAGGCTCGCAACCCCGGCATGCTTCCCACTTCTGGCCGACTGCGACGCGCCGCTGACGCTGTATTCAAGCAATCACGCACCTCAGCTGTGATGATGCTTAGCGCTGAAGTATACTTGTATAAAATGCAACTGAGCCAATGCAACAAGATAGTTGCGCTGGCAAAGCTGCAGTGCCACTGGTATGAGAAGACAGCATGCTGTGCAGTTTGCTGCTGCTGATGATCGTATCCGAGTGATTACGGAGCTTCAATACGCTATTGCAGACCGGGGGTGCCAGCAGCAGCAAGGCTGCCAGCTGCTCCATCTGGCCAGCCAGTCCTCAGGCTACTAGAAGCTGCTGTGCTGCTGGTTCTGACATCAATACCACTACTGCTGCTGTTGTCGCGTCATGCCTTTGTTCGTGCAGTGGCGGCATAAAACTCAGCAGCTTTGCTGAATCCCAACCTGCTGTTCTACTGTATGAATAGTCACAACACCCAATAAAAATACACTCGGCAAGCTGCTGCTGCTGCTGCTACTAATAGTCCCAGCGCAGAGGTCTCCGACCCACGGCCGGCCCACACAGCACGCTAAATTAGCTGCTGTTGCTGCTGCTGCTGCTGCTGACAACCATGCCAGTGGGGGTTGTTAGCAGTTTGAGTTGCAGTGCACTGCCCCTCTGCTGCAGTGCAGAAGTGACTCCAGCAGCAGCAGCAGAAGAAGAAGAATCCCCAGCTGCTGCATCTGCCCAACCGGCGCTTGAAGTGAACCCAAATGCACTCCTGCTGCTGCTGCTGCTGCTGCTGCTGGCAGCAGTGCCTACCCTGCTGGCCTCCATCCCAGTTGCCGTGGCTCTAAGGTTCAGCTGCGTTGCTGAATTATGAGTTGCTGCTTTACTGCCTGCTGAGCTGCTGTTGTCACCGCTGCCATACTTGTCGTACCCGCTGCCAGTGAACAG